>JAVQKG010031485.1:0-10865 GCA_036025885.1 Hypseleotris bucephala
TTTAATCATTACGATGGAGCTCTTTTAGAGATGGTTTCACTAGGATTGGTTTGTTAATTCATCTTGTTAGCATTGGGAAAAAAATATATTACTGATGATCATTGCCAATACATTTGCAATGGTAAAAACAGCAGATATACCCCTATGTGTTATTTGAAACAAAAACCGAGAAATATTAAAAGACAATTGGAGTAGATTTGGTCTCGTTTAGTGTCCTTGAGGTAACATTACGGAGCCAAAGTGGATGGGCGTCAGTTTCATTCCTCTCGACTGAATGTGTGACATGGGAGAGTGAGTCTGGTCACATCATATTATCCAGATCCAGAAATTTATGAAGGAAAAGTGACAGTTGGCAGAGCTCGCTGACCTCGAACAGGAGCGGAAATTGCATGACCAAATCGCCATTCCAGAAAACTAAATCCGCTGCATCTCTCCCAGGGGCTCTTCCTCTATCTATCTATCTTTCCTGAAGCATATTCCTCTCTTTTTTACTTCAGTTCAGGCCTTGTTCGCAGCTCATTAAAAGCTTGTCCACACACACACACCTTGCCCATCGCTCAGTTTGCTCAACCATTAACTTGCAAGATGTTCCCCTGACCAGAATAAAAAGAAGAAACAGTGTTGCAGAGAAACACTTAAATGTTCAGTTTGATTGAATTCGGAAATCATGTTGCAAGCCGCTACGTTATTAGAAATAATGGCATTGTGACTCACTCAAGACACTATTAATTTACCACGGCGCCATCACTCACGGAAACAAACATCTGCAGTAGGTTATACATAATGGGTTGCCATGGTGAGGGCTGGAGGAAGAGGTGGAGGTGTACAGGCAAACTCAGAAACAATGTTTATCTGCTCACAAGAACTGACCTCTAAAACATGGCTGTCCTTGGAATCACAATTTAATGCATGTGTTCTATAGAGCCATTCTGTTAGCTGTATGCAACACTTGTGAAGGAAAGAAAGAGTCTTTTGTCAAATCAACAAAAAAGCAAACTGGGGCACGGAGAGTGACAGACTGTTGTAACCATTCTAACTGAATTAGAAATAGAGATTGTAACGTGGGCGGCTACTGCACTTAAAGAAGTTCAAAAGAGTGGTAGAATTGAATGTTAGGAAATATGAGGTATTTAGAATATAGAATATTTATGTAACTGTAAATCTGCTGTATCTAATGGCCTTACTACAAACAACAACACAATCAGCATATTTCCATTTGAAGCAAACAATAACAAATAACATATAACAATAACATATCAGAGGCCAAGTCAAAATGTGACAAACCTTGTGGTGAAACATTTATCAGCTATGCTATCTCCCAATAGCATGC
The DNA here is from genome assembly GCA_036025885.1 of Hypseleotris bucephala. Classification (NCBI taxonomy): domain Eukaryota; kingdom Metazoa; phylum Chordata; class Actinopteri; order Gobiiformes; family Eleotridae; genus Hypseleotris; species Hypseleotris bucephala. The sequence continues at coordinate 1,331 of JAVQKG010031485.1, forward strand.
ATATTTGAAAAACAAAGGCTTGTATGCATGTATAAACCTGTAATTATTACACATATTCATTGTGTTTAGTTAGTTTGAAATGGGTATGTTTATCAGTCGTCTATTGTGTTCTTACAGCTTTAGCACAGGATTGTCTTCAAAACACACACTAAAAACTGATCTAAAACATTAATCCTGTGACATTACAACAGCTTCTCAGTGATTCATAAACCCACACTTTGCTGCAGAGTCACATCCATCGCATTTTCTCTAGTATTTCTGTTCCAGCCTTGTGCCTCTCGCTGTGCCCTGCTTTAATGCAACTGTGTATTTGTCTGTTTTTAACTTCTTTGTTCAGCTGGTTTAAAATTCACTCTTATGATCAATCCTTTCAAAATATATACAGATACCAGTATTAATCCCCTCACATCAAACACACTTAGTTTGCTGTAGATGTATGTGTACACAGTTTCAAAGGTTTTCTTTGTGTTAATTTGTCTTTGATTTCTGTGGTTAATGAGAGAAGATTTTAAAGAGATACAGCCTTTGAGATAAAATATGAAGATATTAGTTCAATTTCTGAGAAAAATACAACCCCAAATGATGTTTAACTTGTATCTTTATTTGTAAACATACTTGTGTGTGTGCCATGACACAACTGTCTCTGTTTTCTAGGGCTAAATGAGTGCATGATCAACAATGGTGGCTGCTCTCATGTGTGCATGGACCGACCAATTGGTTATGAGTGTCAGTGTCCAGCTGGCTATCAGCTACTGGACAAGAAGACATGTGGAGGTAAGTGAAGATATACATTCACAAAGACACACAGATACTCTATATACACATAGAGAGAGGAGAGTGGTGGGCTGGCTACTGACCAGACTTTTGGCAGATCTTAACTATTTTTGTCTGGTAGATGTCCAGAATGTCACTCCCACAGGGAAGCTACTTTCTCATATGCTCACAGACACATTAAATGTCCTTCACGCCTTCTCACTTTCTGCTGCAAAAACAGCCCACTCAAACTCAAAGACTTGGATGTCTTGCTTATTTTTTTAATATAATAGACATTTATTATAATTGTCATATTACATATATTTTATAAACTAGTTTTATTATAGAATGGTGACACCTAATTTCTCTGCAGATATTGATGAGTGTGAGAACCCAGATGCATGTAGCCAGCAGTGCATTAACTACAAGGGAGACTTTAAGTGTGAATGTTATGAAGGTTATCAGATGGATCCTGTCACCAAGAACTGCAAGGCAGAAGGTAAGCCAGTTTCCTTTTTTAACTGTGTAAAACCTTTTCATACTAAAACTTTAAACATCAACCCTAAACAACCTCTCTGAGAATTGAAAAGTTGGATTTACGTAAAAATGTTGTTGTCATATACGTCATATAGAGTACTTACATTGAAACTAACATCATTGGGGCATCTACAAAGTTTGTTGCCAAAGTCTGTCCTTACTGTCACATCCTATTAGAGACTTTGAGCACTGACAAACTGATGTGTTCAACTGTGTCGAACACTTATAATGAGGTACAGCAAGTCTTTAGGGGCACCTCACTCAGTCACTGGGGAGACTAATTACACTGCATTTAGTTTAGCTCTGATTTTCGGGTTTGTTGACAACTGTTTAAAATAGTGGAGACAAGGGACCTACTAAGAGGCCAATTAATTTCTCTGACCTAATACCATGTCCAAAAGCTATCAGCAAGAGGATTTGTGTGGGTCAATGAGAGTACATGTTTATCCACACCATGTCACTCAAAAATGTTTTTTTTAATTGGCAGGAAGTCATGAGTCAAATTAACTTGGCTTCTTTGGTCCCCATGACTGTAAACCACTGATTTAATTTGCCTCAGTTTAACTAGACTGATATCATCTCAAATTCAACACAGCACTTGGGTGTATGTTTGCATTTCTGTATTAGCATTTGGCTGTCTGTTTGAATGTCTGTGTTTTCTGTGCATGAATGCTCAGTGAGTTGGCTATCAGTTTATTGTGGCCAGGAGAGAGCAATGAGTCTGGCTGTGTCTCAAAAAGCAGCAAATACAACTGTTCCAGCGCTTTGTTTTTGAAGCGATCAAAGCCAACTGCAGCCTCAACTGCACAAAAATATTGTCAGTGTAATGGCCGCTTTTTATATAAAAGCTTAGCGCTGAACAAGAACTGTCATTGTACATTTCTCAAGCCAGCCGAGGAAGCCCAGGGCAGGAAGAGTTGGCGACTTTGTGTTACAGCATAGCTCGGACTGTCAGTGGTGAAGCTAGCGGCCTTTTAATGAGAGCATTTCATATCACCCTCTGGAGATATCTGGGGCTGCTGCCACTGCTGCTGCCATCCCATTATAGTCCTGTGTCAGGAATAGAAAGGCCTAATATAGATGTTACCAGACAAAGGTGGTGGCCATCTGTGTGGACCAATGCCCCATGCAATGTTACCAGATATCTGTCTTCATTTGTTTTCATTTGTTTTCCTTCACAAAGCGAAGTCACATTTAATGATATATTATATGGTGCTCTGTGGCTGTGACTGTGAGTGGGTAGCGCTTGCATGTCCTCTCTGTTTTGCTGTGTGTTCTCCCGAAGTACTCAGTCACTGCTCAAAGACATGCATGTATTATGAGAATTTGTCATCTGATCCTAATTACTAAGAGTGAATAGTTATTTGTATATATGCTTGTGTCAAATCAGTAACTAACTGCTTAAGCCCAAAGATAATCTTTCAGATTACTAGACCAACCCAGCTCTAAGATTTAAAGCAAGGTTAGGTATTATGTTGTTGTGCTACTGCTGTGCCTGTATTGTTCATGATCACACACACAGTGGCAAAAACTGACAGTCCACACAGCTCATGTTCCTGCATTCATTCCATTTGTTTATTGCCTAGAGAGAGCTCACATAATCAGCAAATGTCAATTATCTTTAAATGGTATATAATTGGTCAATCTGTTACTGAATTCATATGTGTGTGCTATGAGGGAAATCCAAGCTGTTCTATTAGATTTTAACCAGTCCATGAGTTCTGACATGTTACACAAGATACAGGTGCACAATACAAAGACGTTAGTGATGTGTATTTGCAGAAGTGTGGACTTAAGGATGCATACAAACAAAGTAATCAATACCACATCTACTCAGCACTTTTAATGATAATAATTGTTCTTGTAGTCTTGTTAGAGGAAGCTATTGAGTTACAACTAACAGCACACAATAGATTTAGCTACTTCGATTATTGTCGCGTTAAAAGTAAAAAACATCTTGTATTGTTTTATTTCTTCCATGTAGTGAAGAAGCTCTAGTACCTTTCCTTACCTAAGTCTATGATTATAATAATGAATGTTAATTACCTAATTACCCTTTTCTAAATAAGCTCTTCTGTCTGCAGGCAGAAGTCCTTATTTGCTGTTCACAAATCGTCATGAGATCCGAAAAATCGATCTGGCAAAGAGGGAGTACAGCCAGGTCGTGTCCACTCTAAAAAATGCTGTGGCTCTGGACGTAGATGTGGCCAACTATCGTGTCTTCTGGTGTGACCGCTTTCACAAGAAGATATACAGGTACATTTAATTAAGTGAAACCTTGAACACTTTTATTTCAATATATCTTTCAATATTACTAAAGCTCAAAAAGGCTAATTAGGCAATCATATCATGCCAATGGATTGTGGATTGAACGGTTCATGAGAAAGCAAATTTTTCTTCTTCTTCTAGAAATCAAATCTAGAAGGTAGAAGAAAGGTGATTTATGTGACTTTGAACATAAATCGTTGTTTTGCATTTACAGAGAATGATTTGGGAAAAAATGCAATATCCAATGAGATGCAATTCTGTGTATGGGGATGCCTTGTTAAGACTGGTGTACGAAAAAGAGCATTAGTCTAGAAAAAAACACTGGTTGTATAAAGGTTTGCAGAAGATCATCTCTGAACAATAAAAACACAGCATAAATCAGGTGAGCAACAGCGGGTGAAGACCACACTGGATGCCACTTTATTGTGTTTTATATCTAACTAATAAAGTGGCCATTTGTAATAACATGGCATGGAACATAGGTCCACATACTGTATGTCAAGGTACAGTCAATTCTCTGCACTTATGTTGATGTACTGAACATAATGTGAAGCTCCTTTCCATTCAGCACCATTGTTCTCTCCAGTGTCGTCTCTCCCCTGAGTGCCCTCTAATTGGAGCGCTGTGTTCTCTTTAGAAAATGGATGTTAAGAAAAAAAGTCTCTCTCGGGGGAAACTCAAAAATTGTGATTCCCACTGAGGATCACAGCTGCTTGGCCTTCACTTGCCCCTCACACCTTTAGCCGGGGCCAAGCCATTAGCAGGAGGGGCAGAATGAAAGCTTGTCTGCTCTGATAAGTGGTCTACCTGAGAAGGACGTTCACCTCGATGCGACCCCGCTCAAAGTCTGCCCCCAAGGCTGCAGCCCACTCCCCACTACGTCCCCACTTTACAGCACAGGCGGCAATGATGGATTAGAGCACCTTCTGTAGCTCATGTGATCATGCTCTTGAAAACTAAAATGAATTCTATTTGGATGTTGGTGATTTGCACATGCCTCTGACAAAGGATAATATTCTTGTTTTGTTCACAATTGGTGGCTATTAGTGTAACTGCCTTCAGCTCATAATAAAATCATTACTTTGCCTTAATATTAATGTCAGGTGTAATATAAATTATCATTAAACTTAAACCACTCACCACCACACAATACTTTTACCATAATGTTGCATGATATTGCACATTTATTATTATAGCAATATACAGAATTTTTTATAATAATTATAATAATGCATCGATTTTATATAGTGCTTTTCACAACTACTCAAAGACGCTTCACAATTGCATTATTCATTCACTCCACAGCCATACCCGGTGGCGGTAAGCTACTTGTGCAGCCACAGCTGCCCTGGGGCACACTGACAGAGGCGTGGCTGCCAGTTTGTGCCTACGGCCCCACCACCAATCACACAACCACATTCATTCAAAAGCAATGCGGGTTAAGTGTCTTGCCCAGGGACACACAACAATATGCGCTAATAATAATTTTCCAATGATTTAACAAGGCTGAATTGTGATCAAATAAAATCATAATCTAGTCCTCTGTTCAGTCATGATTTAGCCCTGGTTTGATCCTAGTGTTGGGTTTTGGTAAACTCCCAATCTATTTATTTTTTCTATTTTTATTTTTGCTGAAACTTAGATTGATATTGTTATTATAAAACTCAACTAAGCTTTTCCATATTGCATGTCTATCTGTGATTGTCTAGCCCTTGTATGTACAGTATAAGATGTCTATATACACTGCCCTTCTCCCCAATACACTACAATACTATTTACTGTCACCTTCATCTCCAGTGATTATAGCTTCCTCTTCTGCTCCTTCCTGCAGTGCCTTCATCGACGAGGCGGGTGAGCCGTCCCAGCAGGTCCCTGTGGTGGATACACTGCTGCAGACCCCTGTGGGCCTGGCTCTGGACTGGCTCCAACACAATCTGTACTGGACCGATTCAGGGGACAAGTCCATCTCTGTGGCTTCAGTGGACGGCACCAAGAGACGTGTCCTCATCAGCACTGACCTGAGTGAACCAAGGGCTATAGCAGTGGATCCACATTACGGGTAACAACTGCACACTGTTAATTAAATAGTTTTTAATAACATATCTGCACAAGGAAGAACATACTAAAATAGTTTGAGTTTGATAATGCTATTAAAAAGCAGGGTCAAACAAGGTTATTCACATTATGCCTTTGACTACCAGTGGGTAAGCGATAAGGACACAGATCCTTCTCTATTGTCTATTATTGATGATGGCAGTCAGTGACCCCAGATAAAGATTTTTCCAAGTGATTTGACCACAGGATCAAGGCATTGAATAAAGATAATCCTCATCTGTGACCAGGTTTAAGGATTATTGTAAAAGCAGAACTGTATGTAGCTGGAAAAGATCAGATAATTTAACATGAGTACATGATCCATTTAGCTTATACAAACAAATGTCTTCTCAAAAATGTGTGCCTGCTGTGAGTATCACTGAATGGGATGGTGTTTCACTTTAACATAAAGGTAATGAGCTTGGACTAAAAAAACAGAAGTGATTGTAGAAATACGCAGGTATACACACACCTCCTCACTTTACAATAGTCAGAAGAGCTTCCAAATTAAAAAACATTTTACAAGGCATTTATTCACTCATTTGCCAAGCTCTATATTATACTCTAAACACAACTAAACAGTGGCAGCAAATCTTTTGTTTCTACTTCAGTCTCCAAAAAGCTTCACCGTTATGTAACAATTGCTGACAGCTGGATACATTGGTTAACATTCAATTTTATACAGCAAGAGAGGTTGACTATTGGTCAAGTGTGTAGTGATTATAATAACACATAATTATAATGTATTCTGTTAAATCAAATTACAGAAAGCAAGTAGAAGACAGAACTAGAGCATTTAAATGTTGAGTGGGCTAGGGTTTTGTGGTGCTGAATGGACAGCTCCTGATTTTACCCTTGCCACAAAATGGATGTGCAAGGCTGACATTGTTTACAATTATGATGTACATTTTAGCAACAATAAGCAAATATTATGTATTCTTTGATTGTGCTTGCTGTTTTTTGACACATTGAAAGTAACAATGCTCCATCTCTTTATCTTTATATTTGATTAAGTTTTATGTATTGGTCTGACTTGGGAACTCGAGCCAAGATTGAGAAAGCTGGGATGAATGGAGTTGACCGTCAGGTGCTGGTGGCTGATAACATCGAATGGCCGAATGGAATCGCTTTAGGTAAGAACAACTAACTGGCACTGGTCTTAATTAGAAACTGTTTAAACTATAGTATTGATATCTTATTACAGCTAAAACTGTATGAAAGTAGATATGGATTTATAATTAATCATTTTTGGCATGATTAAATTCCAAACATTTTAAAGCTAACGATTGACACAGTAGCGTCTTGAGGTGGTTTTAATAGTGAGAATCTGACATTTTAAAAGGCGATCAATATTACCTAAAGGGATTTGTTGGTCAGAGTGCAGAAGTGCTTACCGCAAAGACAATCAATTTCTACTCGGCTTAGCAGCGTCCAGTGAGTGTGAGTGTTTAATGTGTGTGTGTTTTGTTCAGACATGGCCAACGAACGTCTGTTTTGGGTGGACTCCAAGCTGCACCTCATCTCCAGTGTGGATTTGAACGGGGCCCGCCGTAGGACACACCTGTCTTCTGCAGAGAGGCTGGGACATCCCTACGCTCTGGCTGTGTTTGAGGTTTGTCTTATAGTTATTCAGAGTTTTTCAGTACTGCGGAAATGTTCTAGTAGGTTGTAGCTTTCAAAATATTTAGTTTATTTTCATGGTCTTAAAATATAAAGTTTGTGTTCAGATAAAATGTCTAAATCCAGTCATGTAACCATAACTTCACTTACCATCATTTTATCAGGACTGCTCACATTCTTTTATCTCTTCGTTCAAATCTCAGACAAACGCAGTGATTTTTATATCAGGTTTGTGGAGCTAAACCATGTTAAGAGGCAAGGCAATGAGATTATGTGATTAAAATCCACACCAAACATGATTAATTTCCTGCTCACTTTGCATTTGACACAGCACAAATAAGTCCTAAATCATTTTGCATTGCTAGTTCTTGCTACATTAATTCTTTAAACTTCAAAATCTTCATGTATTATCATTCCATGTTTTTCACTGCAATATGGATAGAAAACAGTTTGCATGTGAACAGTTTGTTGGTTCAAAGTACAATTAATGCAATTAGCTGGCAAGCTTTCTGCAGCTTTCTACAGCTCTCTGTTTGGCCACTGTGTGTGCCTGGTCTTCTGTCTCTGCAGTTATAACTGTTTGTTGACATCACCTTCATGACCTTACCTCAGTCGGACTGCACAGTCAGGGCCTGCTCTCTCAGGAGACACCAGATCAACAACATATATTTTTTTCAGTTCTTTTAAGAGAGAGGTCTCTTCTTCTTTTTTTTTTTTACATGGTTTCTTTTGACAACAACAAACCAGGCTGACCTTGTGGCCACTACAACATACCAGCTTCCTTCCTAAGCTCTGTGAATACGCAGAAAGATGTAGCAGCTGAAATGTAAGAAAGTAAACTTAAACAAGCTGGTGTTGGTAACTGGCAGCTGTTGTTATTACAGGCCAATGATGCTAATGACATCAACAGGGTGAACATAAGCAGATCCATCTTGTCCGAGTATCCGACTTATCCAAACATTTTTCAAGTCGAAAAAATGTATTCCCGAGTTTTCCGGCATCCACATCAGACTCCTTTTGGCCTGTTTTTCTGTGTTGTTGTTTTCAAACTTTATGGGTTACAATCCCAAGTATTTCTTATTTGGCACTGAGTCAAGACTGTTTTAAAATAGATACAGTAAATCATGATAAAGTCGCCCTACATAATACATACAGTTATCGATTTGTGTTCCCCGGCTCACTGTGACAAGGTGACCTTACTGTTGAGCATGTTAGCCTCGCTGTTCAACATGCAGCAGCCTAATCTTATTGAGCAGAGCTCGGAGTATTCTGCCAGACTTCGCCGTCTCTGTCCCACTCTGTAGACCTGACACAAATAAACAATGTTTTGGGGCCTGTTGTCTAACCACTTAGTCAAAATATCTCTGTTGTTTTTCAAAGACGCAGCAAAAATGTCAGCTTCCAAATGTTACTGTATTCATGAATAAATGTATGAATGAATAATAATTGTCTTTGCTACAAAAGTCCATCATGGCTCTGCACTAGTGGGGGAATATAAAATCTATTGTTATTGCAAACCATTAAAACACAGATTCATATGTAAACATTAAAGAATGGCACATACATATTATAGTTTGATTGATTAATGTGCAAAAATGTTTCAGTGTAACAAAATGTAGTAGCAAAGACTTTCAAAATGTAGTTTAGTAATTATTTCTGTTGCGTCAAAAGCAAACTAACCAAAAAGAAATTGTTCTATTCTGGTATGTATCTGGATGATTGGACCCAGAGTTTGTGCAGTCACAGTGTCTTACCATTGTTAAATAAGCCCATTGCTTTTTGGCTTCTAGTTAGTAACTATCTTCACCTGTTTTATCTAAACATTACTGAGTCTGTCTGGGCTTGAAAAAAGACATAAGCAACTACTGATGAAATATCTGCCTTTGTAAACAAGTGTCAAAATCTGGTCACAAGCCTGGATTCTGTAATTGTGAAAAATAAATTGCATATTGCTAGCAACGTGTCCTCAAACCTGTCTTAAAGATTTGCTCTGTACAGTCGATATTTAAATAAATCAATGTAAAGATTATGAAGGTGATGAAAGCCACTGTTAACAAAGATTTTTTTCCGCCTCCTAGGATCGAATATACTGGACAGACAGAGACAGAGCAGCGGTCTTCATGGCCAACAGACTGACCGGGCAAGAAATCCACGCCTTAGCCGAAAACCTCAATGATCCTCATGACATTGGGGTCTTCCACCAACGGCGACAACCACCAGGTTAGTGTGTATTGTATCGTATCAGAAACTTTCTTAGACATGA
>JAVQKG010031495.1:0-11291 GCA_036025885.1 Hypseleotris bucephala
TACATTTAAGGCATTTTTACTTAACCACTGCTAAGGTCTCAATATAACATAAAAACATATTGGCAAACACATCAGTCAAATCTAAACAATATTAATGATCAAAACACAGTGGAATTTTAGAAGAATAGCCAAAAAGTTAAAATCATTCTCCCATATCTCCGACCAAAAACATATACTCACTGGCAATGTTGGACTGTCCCGTGAATATGGCGTACTGTAGTTCATATGATACCACAATAAACTCATCGTCTGACGTCCAGTGAACTGTGATGGTGTCATAGGAGGCTGTGCAGAGCTCCTCCCTTATACATGGAGCTGTAGGGGCTAAAATGATAAAAATGACAAGAGAACAGCTTAATATAGAGGCAAGTTTGAAGCTGTGATTTCAAATGGTAACTTCAGTTAACCCAAATGTGCATATTTTCACTCATTAGTCGAAAAGCTTCACTTGACACAAAATGGTGGATGTTCTTTCCAGTTGACTGGTGTGTTAGGCATTAGAGAGACTGCAAATGATGAGTAATGTAATGTTGAGATAGTGGAAATTTACATAGAGAGATGGAAATAGTGTACATTCAGTGGCCACTTTATTAGGTAGACCTTGTGCTTAGTAAAGTGGCAACCTGGTTTCTGCTACCGTAACCAATCAAAAATCTGCAGGCAAATATGTCTACCTAATAAAGTGGCCAGTAAGTGTACTAACCTACTTCCTAACCCATCACTACTATTTTTGTCCCTAGCTTCCTAGCTTTATATAGTGAAGCAATTCGGACTGATTCATTTAGACTAGAAAGGCCCTCAAGCATCAAGCAGATTGAATACAGAGCAGCCATTTGGAAAATATATAAAATAAAAAAAAAACTCTACTTCTAGTACACACAATATTATGTTTTGGTTTTGAAGCATTCTTATAATTCATTCTGGGAGGTTTTTGATGGGCTCTGGCAAAACCGGAGATGGAAATTTGAATGGTAAAAAATTCATTTGGTAGGGTTAAAAGGCTGGACTGATTCCTTTCAAATGTAATAGCTTGAGACAGAAGCAACTTCAAAGTCAAAATTGAAATTAAGGGCACTATTTATAATTCATTTTAACCAAAACAATATTATGTTTTGGTCTTGAAGCATGCTCATAATTCATACTGGGTTGTTTTTGGTGGGTTCTGGCAAAAACCGGAGATGGAAAATTTAATGGTAAAAAATTCATTTGGGAGAGTTAAAAGACTGGGCTGACTCCTTTCAAATGTAACAGCTGGAGAGCAGTGACTTAAAATGAATATGAAGAAGTCAAAATTGAAATGAAGGGCGGTAGGCTGTATTTATATTTAATTTTACGATCTGACAGTTAAAATTTAATGTCATTTGGATTTTTTTTTTAATTTGAAGCATGTACTGTGTTATGTTTGAGTACCAGTGAGGTAATCCAGACTCTCAAGCAGTTTCTTTTCTCTGGTGAAATCCAAGGCGAAGTTGTCGAAAGTGTCCGTTAGCGTGATCTCAGGAATCAACACTTGGGTAGATGCGGTTGCCATGGAAACCCTAAATCGACAGAATCCAAATCACTTTTCTATGCACCAAAATCACACATGCCTTGCTTATAATGTGGTCCTTGGATATTCATGTTTTCAACTTTCACTATTAATTAACAAATATTCCGTTATTACAATTCATATTAGGAGTATTATGTCAAGTTTCTGAGTTTTTTTCCCTGACTTTTTGAAGAACACATAATTGTACCATTTCATAAGTGTTAGAGCACAAGTTATGAAAGAAGTAATATTAATGTATCATCTTGGTTTGCTGGGCTAAGGCTATTTTAGAACGAAGGTAATGGAATAAACAGCTAGTAAGATATTCATACATAGTTACAAATTGATGATTGATTTGCCTATTACTTTAAAATGAAAGTCATGCACTTCAGTTTTTCTTATAAGTTTCTTTTGACATTGTCCAACTGTGGGTAGCATTTCTAAATGGGTGATTAAACGTATGTAAAATAGTTGTACCTTTCATTGATGCTCTTGGCAGTTTGTAGGAAGCGTGCATGGTCAGTCTCCTTCAGCGTCTGGTCAGCCTGAGTGATGAGAGCTGAAGATCTTTCAATACATTGTTTACAGTTGGTGATCTGCTGGGCCAGTTTACGGAGCCTTTGTGTCTATAGAAAATAACAAATAGCAAAGCATAAGATAGACAGCTAATGCTAACAGTTTAGGCTGGACAAAAATATTTTTATTTTATTATGAAATTAGCATCTAAAGGTCAAGTTTCCTATCATATTTTACTCATGTTTTCTTAATTGATTTGAATAGTGCAGCAAAGGCCAATGAGCAAATCAAGCTAAACAGATCAGAATTGTTTATAGCTATCTTCTGGCTTGGAATGTACCATCTTGGAAAAATACTGGAAGCTATGGTTGTTTAGCGAGATACAAAATACAATGCAAAAGCCAAAATAAGTCATAATTTAGATGTCAAATAATGTTTCATTCAATTTTCTCGCATGTAAATGTAGGATTTCACCTCCCCTTGTTTTCTCTCAGCAGACTTTTGATTTGCGCTCCCCCTGAGCCGAGATTTTAAGAGACAGATTGAGGTCAGCAGCTGGATTTGGGTCAAAGGACATTTTATCAACAGTATTGCTTGCTAAAAACCAAAAAAGGCTGTAATGCTGTGAATATTTGCAAAGTCATGAGCTTGTTAAGAATTGAGGACAATAAACTGTTTGGTATATCTGCTGTGCAAAAATGAAAACATATGTAGCCATTTCTGACAATAGCCCAAAAAGTTTATTGTACCAAGATAATTCACTCTTTTATATGCTGTTGGATCTGCACAAATAATTCTGCCTTCTGTCTGAAATAAGTTTGCATTTGATAAGGTTGATTATTAGCTGTCATCATTGTTGCATCCACTTGCCTGGTGTCACTATTCCAACAAATGAAGCCAATGCACTTAAGAGTATATTTAAGTTTAGAAATGGAATTTGCTCTGCATGATAGTGATAAAATATAAACATACAAGAATCATTAAGTAAATAAGTTTGCCAACAGAATGCTAATAACTGGAGTGCTCTAAATGGCTGCTCGAAAACCTTTATTTACTTGCCTTTCAAATACTGCTTTTTGCGTTTGTTTTTATCATTTTATCCAAACGTTGCAGGTAAAAAACACTAATGTCATATTTATTTCTTCTTCCATTCTTCTTTGGCTTATACTGATATTTTCTAAATTTACTTTTGTGTTATCCCACTACAATCTAACAAACAAAATGTAAATTACTACTTCATCGAAATGGCCACTACACATTCACCCTCATTTTTCACTATGCTTTCATAGACTCTACAAATGCGTCATGGATGCTCTACAATGCATTTGGCAAATAGAGCTGTAGCTAGTCGTAAAAATTATATGTCATGAACCAAAAAAAAAACATATGGTTTCTCCTTCCGCCTCTCTCCATCTCACCTTGCCCTCCTTGATCTTGCTGCCGATGATCTGCTTCCTCTGTTGGATGATGTCGATCAAGATGTCGCATTCCTCCAACAGCTTGCCCTCCTGGCGCGAAGCATTCACCTGAGAAAGACCATATAAAAACGCTATTAGATAAACAAGCGAGATGGATGGGTGGCACAAAATGGCCGTAGAGGAGGATATGATCGGGCTCCACTTAGGGACTGGAGGCCATTTTCATCCATCACCTGGCTCATCCTGCCTGGAGGAGAGCAGAGAATAGCAGAGTACTAAAGGTAGTCTAGTTGGATTGTATAGAAGATCCATTGGTACAACAGTAAAGAATGCTTGAATTATCTTGGCTCTAACAAAGCAACCAAGTATAAACAATACGCCATGAACTGTATAGTCATTTCAGCTCCAAATTGCTGTAAGGCTGCGTGAGTAGTAGTTTTAGCCTAAAGGTAAAAGATGGTGCACAATAAAGTTTTTTGTAAGATGCCAACATATAAAATTTAATAGATACATCCATATTTATCATTTTAGTTTGATCTCAATTGTACCTTTTAGTATATTATTTGTGTAGCTGAAAGACATGCACATTTTTGACATACAAAGCATCTTTTCAAAGGAGTCTATTATATATTAGTTATCCGACGGTCATATGTTGGTGGTTGTAAGCTACCTCTGGAACCACAGATGCCTTAGGGCGGACTGACTGGTGGTAACATCTCTCTGACCACCCCCAAATTTACACACTTATATAGGCTAAGAAGGTGAGGTGTGTTGCTTAAGAGCCCAAGGGCAGAATGAAATTATTGAAGCAGAAGTCGAACTCCTACTCTTTGCTAACCAAATTTTAACTTGAAATTCTTTATTACAACAATGAGTACCTACTGTCTTTTGAATTAGAAATAGATTTTATTTAGTGCAAGCATGCTTAGTAACTATTCAATCGATTTGCCATGAAGATCTTTAGCACAGAAATGGTCTCTATACTTCAATTGTAGTAATTTTCACTGAGCTGTTGCTGGACTCTACAAAGTGGGCCATAAAATTGCCCAGGTCCCCATTATGAGACCACCTATTCCCACATAATGTTCCATTGTGGTCATTTACTCGCAACACACATTGTAAAAGCGTTTGGACTAGGTGTTAAGCATTTGTACGGGGAGCAATCAACATGGCACTGACTTTGGTTGTTTCCATGCCGACCTGTTCTTGTGGGCTTGTGGGTTCTATGTGGTGACAGATAGTTTAATAAGGATACAATATTGCCAGATGTCTCACAAGGTTCCTATCACAACACCAGGATATGTTTTTTTTTAATATAACGTTTAACAAGTATGAATTGATCCGCAACCTTGTGTCAACTCAGACCGTATTTTTGTCAGGTAAGGAAGAGTTTCTGTATCGTCTGTCGGCTCAGGGCTGCTAATTGGTTTCACCCACATCAGACTGACAGCTGGGGAGAAGTTTACAGACAGGAGTTTAGTTATTTCTGAATCATTTCAAAGTGTCTAGGTATTAGCAGTTTCCGTTATTATAAGAGACATAATATTAGCTTAGTATCAACTTTGCCATCAAGTGGGGACAACAGTAAAAGTATAGGGGTCTAGTTCAGAGGTAAATGCACTTTCATATCAATTTTGATTAGTTCCTGTAGTGACCCCCTGTGGTTTGAGTTAGGATCTTTGCTTTAGCTAAATATTATTTTCAATGGTTCTCAAACTGTGGTACTGGTCCGATTGGTAGTAAACTCTTTCTAGGCAGACTGGAAGTTCATTTGCAATTGATCCTGGTTTAGTTCTGACTTAATCCTGGACTAGTCCTGGTCTAGTCCTAGTTTAGCCCTGGTATAGTGCCTGTTTTCACCCATATATGCATATTATTCACATGTTAAGAAATAGTTCTGGATCCACACCAAACTAATAATTCAATAATTTCTATACCTTTTTTTAGTTAATTTTGACACCACCACGCTTTTCATCAATATGCACCAAATCTCAGATCTTGTATGACGTGAACTTTCTCCACTCAGATATGAATAGGGATGACGTGCCAAGATCCAGCGCCTATTTGTGTGTAGAACATCCGCCCACAGAAATTTGAAGGGAAGCTGACAGTTAGCAGTAAAATCAAGTGCAAAAAAAACTTACGAAAAGTACGATATTTGGTAAATTTGTGGCCACATAACAAATGCCGTGAAGTAACCGGAAGACATGTTAGCTATGAAGCGTTTAATCATTGAAGGCACGTCTTTCCGGAGAGTACGATATCTGACGGTTTGGATTCTGGCAGCAGCATGAAGTGGATTAGTTCATCACAGAAAATGACTCCAGGGAATCTAACTTTTAAAAATGCTTTGCCAAATTGCGTCACACATTTCACTTAGAGTTTTGCATGCATCAAATACGATTAACAATTGTCACTGTGCACTTTATTGGGTAGAACTTGGTACCTTATGTGGTCTTCTAAGTCATTTTTGCCCACAGAACTGTTGCTCACTGGATATTGCATCTTTTTCCAAGCCTTTCTCGTAAACCAACTTTGTGCTTTGAAAATGATTCCATTACTCATATGTTTGAAACCACAAGCATGTAATCAGCTCTACTTAATAAAGTGCCAGTGACAAAAACCACACTAGAACTAAATAACAAAAAAGATTAGCATTGGTGTCTACATAAGCTAAGATTGTCTCAAGGCATTGCATGACATGACAGGTTGAAGTCAGTTTTATCCATTGAAATAGGTCACGCTAAAGTCACTCAATCTTTGCAATCATACAATAGATTAAAGTGAAAGATTGAGAGAAAGATGTGGTAATCTGGACGTGAATTTAAAGAAGAGAAAGCTGTAGGAGAAAGTGAATTGCAGGTCATCTCTCTGACTCTTACATGCTTTGAGTTTTCACGCTTCATACACGTGCTGTCATTGTACTGAGCTATTTCAGGGCTTTCAGCATGTACAGATTGGGGTGAAAATGCACTAGGGAAAACAACATGACTATTTTATTTACTTTATTTATATCTTTTCTTCATTTTTTTATTTTAAGATGGTCTACATTGTAATTGATTAATATTGTGCTTTTCAAAACATCCTAAAGTTTGTTTCATCCTTCTAGTGGTAGACTGTCTTCCTATAGTGACATCTGCCCTTGGGCGGACTGAAAGAAATGTGGCAGCCATACCATTCCTTCTTTGACTGTATATAAACACACTAGAGGAATAGCTGTTCTTTCATTCATAGGGGTGGAATGAAACCCCCAACCCTCTTGTTTACAGACAACCTGATTCCATGCCCTGGGGCGGACTGACAGAAATGTGTCAGCCATACCATGCCTATTCTGACTCTAACTAAACACATAGTTCTGCTTTCATACATAGAAGTGGAATTGAATCTCAACCCTTCTCTGCAATTGTTGACATTGTTGAACTCTTTGTATTGATCAAAAATTGACTTTAATTCAGTATATAGGAGATCAGAAAAAACTTGCGTGATGCACAAATGACATGAGAAATACATTTCTAAAATCAAATCTTAAACTTGTATTTTGCAAAGACCTTCCAATCTCCAAAGGTTAATCCGTATGATTGTTTAGTGAAGAAGTCATTGTCTTTTTTACTCCATGGCATTGTTTTATTTAAAGCTTCTTAGTGGACTGCTGGGAGCTGTAGGAGCAGGCTTACAATGCATCTGTGGCTTGTACACGCACATGCAACAAACCATGCATAATGTCAATGTAATTTTCAAATCTGCTGTTCACACAATTTTGCCCAAAAAGTAGTACTATGGCAGCACAAAGTAAATGGTGGTTAATGTTAGCAATTAGCAAAAAGGTTGAATGTTTATAAATTTTATATTTTAATAATAAGTTTGTTAGCATAAATGTAATTACTATACATTGCATCCTACATATAGAATACTGTAGCCAACTTTGGCCCAGAAAATATTTAAGGAGATTATAGTTATCATGCTTAATGATTGTTGTAGCACCATAAATCCAATAGGATAAAGTTTACAACCCAAACAACCAACATTTGCATAAAAAATGTATAAATAATAAAAATAAATCAAAATTATTTAGAACATATTGCATTGTTGATAGCATGTTTAACGTAGCGAGAAATGCTAACCATTGCAGCATGCTAAATACAAGTGTCAGATGTGAGTCAGATGAGAGGTTCAGTGACTAAGGAAAAAAAACTACTTGCATAAATAGATTTACCATGACAGTGACATAACTAAGATGTCAAATTCATATGATAAATTTCAGTATTTAATTTTTTGATTTTTGCTTCTTACCTCGACATGTTGACAAGTCTGGATGAGTTTGCCCATTAGTGACTCAAGTTCATTATTCCTCTTTATCAGGTTGCTCAAGTTGCTGTCCAGGGCTTGCTGCAAAAACAAACACACAAAAAATGCAAGAATTTAATACTTTTATCCACCATTTCATCAGTAGTCATTGGCTGCTCACATCTTTGTATCTCTTCAATCCAATAGTGACACAATGGGTACATCAAAAACAAAAGTGAATCTTGCTTACTTTGCATTTTTGACACAACACATAAAAGTAGGACATTTTTACTACACATTTCTTTCCACTTCCTTCTGAACCATTTGCACTCTATCATTGCATCAAACTAACAAAAGTCCATAGAAAGAAATTGCTCCTAAATGAATGTATATTTCTTATATCCTACCTCAGCCCGCGGTTGGTGATAGCCCGGCTCTCTTTGCTGCCTCCTCATGCTGTCCCGTTTGGCACACAGGACTAGTCTATCTGAATACGGGACATCCACTGACTGCACTGCTCACCACACCAACAAGCCATGCGCAAAAACCCAACCAAGCGGCAAATTAGGCATCAAAAGCCTCCCCCTCCTATGGGAGCATGTGACGCTTCTGGCTAACATAACAGGTGATAGCGATGTCCCCTAACTCCTCCTTACTAGTTCCCATATCCTTCATCGCCAAGGCTTTTCATCCAAGCACAAGCTGTCTCTCCCAGAGCTTTGTATGGCGGTCAAGCGTGCGTGAAGCAGTCCGCGACCACAACTTTACTGTCCCTTTCAAAACTGGGATTGCTCTAAGAAATGCCCTGGAGCGGAAAAAGCAAGGCATGCCAAGAAATGCTGTTTATGCAGGTTTGATTGCTGTTAGGTAAATAGCTTTGAAAAATTTTGTTTTTGTGAGTATACAAAATGCAAAGCGCAGAAGAAACATCTAAATTTTGCCATTGCCTTCAAAAGTCTACATTTTTGAAGGACAGGTTCATCCAAGCATCTCATCAGTGCTTGAAAGCTGCTCACATCTTTCTGTGTCTTCATGCTAATCCCAGACAGTGATGTTGGTTGAAAGATACCATCAGAAAGCTAGCATTGACAAGCTAAAGATGGTCGGATTTGTACATACATTGTATACTAGCTCAAGGGAGCTTAATGGTTGGCCTTAATACGCAGATGACACACAAAGCAGAACTCTCAGAGGGGAAAAAAGAATATGACGTTGGTATTATCATCAGGGAGATAAAAATAAACTTTAATGGAAGCCAGGCTGCACAAAATGGAATGAGTGTAATTACAACAAGAAAAACAGATTTATAATTGTCAGCCAAACATTAGAACTGAGAGAGAGAGAGCTCTGTAAAAAAATGAAATTTTGAACATCGACAAAAAAGTGGTTCCAAAACTTTTCACAATTTTCCAGTACCAATTAAAAATGACCTAAATCTGGAAGCCAAAAAATGCATACCCTTGAAAATGTTTTATAATGGGAACAAGTCCGGGATATTAACCAAGTCTAAAAAGAGGACTAAACTTGGATTAAATCAGGACATAGCTTAGTTAAAACCACAACTAAATCATGACAAAAACAGGACTAAACCAGGCTCCTGACTATTAGAAATTGCCATGAGTGGTGCCTGTACTACAGTTTGAGAATCACTGGTTTAGGAGTCAAAGAATTACCCCAAGAGTGAATAGAAGTGTGTGTCTCGATGTGTCAGACCTGCGACAAACTGGCCATTGTCCAGATTGTACCCTGCCTAAAACCCATAACTGCTGAGATTATTTTTATATATGTATTTTTTATTTTGTAAGGTTAACTCAAATTTTACAGTGTACGAAGAAAAGCATCCATTTGTAGTTTAAAGTTTATCTCTGTTGCTATGGGCGACCTGTCAATCATTTTGTCAGCCTTGTTTATCCACCATATCTGTTTTTGCACTAAATACAGGCCTACCTTTAAAAAGTCGGATTTCCTGTGAAGTTAATCTCTGTCCCAAAAGCCAGGGTTAAGCTTTGAGCTGATTTGATGAGCTTTCAGATAGACCACAGTACAGTGAGCTTTAGTTCAGGGTGATGGGGAACTGTTTATTGGGGCATCCAGCATTAAATAGGTCTTGTGTGTCACTAAAACCCCAGCAGTGACATGGAAATATGTTAAAACTCATCTTGCAGTATCCAAGCCAGTATTTGACGTTGCCAAAAATGTTCTGTAATTATTCTGCATTTAAGAAGATGCCGGCTACAAATTTTCAGCAAACTTACAATATTTTTTGGGCTGAGTGGTAACTTTGGGCCTAAGACGGGATACACACTTGACAACAACCAGTTAGCTACGCTTTTCTAAATCAAGCGTTGCAATAGGAATTTAAGAAAAGGTGGAAGCAAATATAAACTAACTCGCCTATACGCATACGTAGCTTTAGCCTACTAGCCTAATTACGATGTTTGTTGTGCTTCTTATTTGATATTGAAAGCTTTATTCAGATACTTAAACTGTACTACTGTATATAAAAAACTAGTCAAATGTAGCCAAATACAGAACATAGCTTTTTGTAGAAAATGTTGGATTTCTGTCTTGATATGGCAAATTTAGGTGGTCCGCAAATCATTTCTTTAGGCCAAAGTGTTCCTTGGTTTGAAAAAGTTTGAGAAATACTGGCCTTGAGACTATATATACTGCAACAGTCATCCTTCACTATGTAGCCCAATAGAGGGTGCTGTGTTTACTTCTAACATCACCCTATACTTTCTTATATTTCTTAGCTTCTATGCTGTAAAACTATGACTCATCAGCAAGGCTCAGCTGCATATAGAAGTAAACAATAATCTATTTTGTCCAATCAAGTAAATGCATACCATGAATCAAATATGCATGTTCCAAATAGGTTAAAATAGTGACAGTTATTTGGATGTGCTGCATTGAAAGTGACTAAAGAAAACAGGAAAATACACTTAGCGGCAAAGAAATGTTTGTGCACTATATCGAGAAATGCCTTTTTTTAGACTTACAACCAGCTCTGTGGCTTTTCACATGATTATTTTATATAGTGTTAGGATGAGCTGGTACTGTTTTTTTGAGAAGTCGATGGCCACTTCATTAGGTAGATTCACTTGCTAAAATTAGCCGAGCGGTGGGTGATATGGTAAAAATATAATGTTCCAATTGTATTAAGCCAACATCTTTTCATTTAATCACAATTAGTTGGCTTTGTATTTTTTGTCTAACCCAGAACACTACAGCTAACAGTTTCACACAAATTCACATCAGTGAAGATTTCTTAACCTTTTTAATCAACCTTTTCTTAGAGATTAGCCAAATTTTATAACCACAGATAACCAGATAACCACAAGAAAAAAATGGCAGACTATAAAAAAAATACTAGCTGAATTCCCGTTTGAAAGTTATACTAGAGTCGTCCTCTTTTAGAAGATAATATAAACAAATAAAAAGGGCAAAATACAAACTCCAAACTTCTGTAAGCTTATAAAACCTCGAATGATTTGTGCTCTTTCTAAACCCCACCCCATTACCTCAAATGGATGACTTCATAA
>JAVQKG010031496.1:0-12175 GCA_036025885.1 Hypseleotris bucephala
GGTATTTTAAACCACATTAACATCCCACTGACGCTGGCACCTATGATGTAGAGTTGCTAACATATACGAAAAATTGATGACAGTAGTGATTGTAAACTTTTAACATAAGCATTAATGAAATCAACACAAATCTAAACCATAAACTTCATAACAAATGCAAAGTGGATCACTTTAACGCTACAACACATAGAACTTCACTCACTTTCTGCCTACCGGCCTGTGCGCACGCCCTTAGAATTCTGGAAGTAAACAATAACAGTGATCGCTCATATTGGGATAGAGCTAGTCAAGCTCCTGAGAAGAGGAGGTGACATTAATAATCTATTGCTAAAAAGAGAAAGTTTCTACATTTACACTTTGAAAACCCTGGCACCAAATGGACTAAACCAGGACTATGATATTAGACACTT
Source organism: Hypseleotris bucephala (assembly GCA_036025885.1). NCBI lineage: Eukaryota > Metazoa > Chordata > Actinopteri > Gobiiformes > Eleotridae > Hypseleotris > Hypseleotris bucephala. Next base: position 411 of record JAVQKG010031496.1, read on the forward strand.
TCTGTAATGTTACAAAATGTTTTCACTGTACCTATGTATTTAATCTATTTAAACTTTTTACAAATGTATTTAGTATATAAGAAAAATGTTGAAAAGTATTGGCAAATACGTTTATGACATTTATTATGATTATTGCTCACTCTCACTAGTAACCATTGGAAGTGTTAGCCAATTGGTGAAAAGAGCCTATAAAGGGGAGTGGCATGCATTGGTCTACTATTTTATTTATATTTATATATTTATTTGATAGGGACAAGTATGTTTCATGAACCATGTCACACACTACAACATTTTAGCCGGGGCTAATTCTCAATGCCAGTCCTATGTACTGAGGAAGATCCACTGTGATCGAAACGTTGTCAATAAATTGCTGAAACTTGGAGTAAGTGTGCAGGCTTTGTTTATATTTCTGAAACGTACTATTGTTGCCTTGCACCGGGTGATGTGCGTATATACCTATATTACCTATACCTATATTCACCGCATCTCGAATTATTGACTGGTGTCAGGAGACCAGATTATTGTTCAAATATCGACACCTTCTTAAAATAATGGCCTAAGTTTTTCAGGAAACGCAAAAAAACTGATACAGACTTATACATTTGACATGAGATAATATTTTCATGCAGAAAAGGTTAATTCAATACTAATGTCTGTTACTACACAAATACTTGCGTTGCTTAATCATGTAACATAATGGAGTAAAATGACTGTCCATTTTATGATCAACAGTTTTTGTAACTTAGACCATTTTAAACATGACTTAGCCCAAAACAACCATTTTGTGTAATTTTACAGTTTGACTAAGGTCATCTTGAAATCTTAAAATAATGGTCACTTTTTTTCTTCGCACTTTTTGGGTAAAATCACATGATCCATTGAACAGAGAAAGTAATAAATTATAGCAGAGGTGGGCAGTGTCATGAAGAGCTGATTTAGGCAAAAATCTAAATTTTGGCCAAAAAATGACCAGTATTTTAAGGTGTCAATATGATAATTATAGATGTGAATAGATGTATTGACCAATCAGAGCGCTCCTGTCCTGTGGAATATGTGATTAGTTAAACACTTCCTTCCCTCGCTTTGAAGTCCACTAAGGTCTGACAGTTGTCCGATGACTTCTGATTTGTTGTACTATTGACTGAAGAATAATTTTCGCTCAGTTAAAAGGGAAAAATCAGGTAATACAGTTTTAATGAAATGTTAAGTATACTTGAACCTGTCTTTTTTGCTGTAGTGTTCCACTGTGTCCTTGTCTGACACTAACAAACTAACAAGAGAAAGAGAAGTGTTTATAAAAAGCCATTACCTAGAGCAGCTTCTTCTTCACGTTTATCTCTCACTCTGTTGTTGACTTCAATAAGACTTGTATAATTTCAACAGCGGCTCTGTGGACCATTGTAAAGAACCATTGTAAAGAAGTTATAAATTGCACAGTGCTATCATTCACAATCAAACTTCTAATACTGTGATTTTACAAAAGTCGGACCGCTCTGATCATGCTCTGACTAAATTTGAATTTGCTTAGCTCTTACTATGCAAAAATATGACAACACAAAAGCATGTTCTTTCTTTGAATGGTGTACAAATGCAGGGCAGTTTCTAGGCGTTTGGTGGCCATGAACTAGATTTTGTTTCTGGCCCTCCAAATGACATACTGACAACTAAACATTATACATAAACATAAAATATTAAACAGTATGTAACCTATTAAAGATGTAAAGAAATTACTTTATTGCAATTGTTTTAATTTGTTTGGACAAGGTTTATTGTAGCAAACAAACTAGTAAAGAAATATTCTGATTAACAAGTTGGACATAATAAATGTTCCCTTTTCCCAGCCTTCAGCACCAAGACTATTCTTTATTTTAGGGCTTATTTTAGTCTAGGGTAGTACGAGAGTTTCATATTATAAATTGGAAATCAATAAAAATGGTGTGTATATATTAAATTCAATGCACTCAGTGTCTGATCATGTGACCCCCAGTGGTTGTGGCCCTAAACTGCATAGATAGTTTATCGCAAGTCGCAATAATTTTTGAAGATTCCTAATTTCTCAGTAGATGTCATCTATAGACTCAGGCAGGGAGACCTTAAATTTCTTCAAGACAAAAAACGTACGACTTTGACATGGGATATGAGGCATCGTATTTTAGAGCAGTTGGATGAGGCTATCTACACTTTCAAGGCATACCACGAAGATAGTGACTGCTGTTGCCAAAGTTCTCATCAGCAAGCACCCTTACCTTATTGAACCTTCTCCACCTGGATGGAGTGGCTGGAAAAAGAAACTGAAATATTAAATAAATAATCATCGGAGAAATCTGAGGAAAATTCAAAGAGAGGGAGGAAAATGGATGGAAAACAAAGGCCACCCTGAAGAACAACCGGTATGTAGAACATTTTTGCCTAACTTCCCTTCCCAAAGTCTAGAAAATGCAAGATTATGCCGAGCAGAAGAAATATCAAAAAGAAATCTTAAAGGAAATTTCATCTCACTGATGACCCAGACACTTCCTTACAGGAGACAGAGATTGTCAATGAAGAAACAGCTATCATGGACGTGGGTGAAAGATAGCCTGCACTTTTTTACTGAAAGACAAGTTGTCTTCACACACTTTTGTATTGTATATATATGTTATAAAAATCTATGTAGTTTTAGGTATTTGTTTTAGGAGTTTAACAGAATCACACTAGATTGCCACAGTCCTCGACTGACTGAGCTTTTCAACTTAAAAATATGGTGAAGTTGGATACAAACTGTCAAATATGATGCAGAATATAAACAGGTAAGTGATATTTTGACATTCTACACAAGTTGGTAGTTCTGTGTCAAACCATTCTGTCTGTTTTAGACATCTGATGTAATTACACAACACACTCTTGTCCTCAAAGGCTTGTCAGTAATATCTGGAGATGACCCAAGTTTTAAAGACATGTTTGGTAAGTGCTAAGACCTAGGTCTTACTTCTAGACCTGGTTTAGACCGTAGGTCTAAAACAGGTCTTACCTTGGCCTTACACCTGGGTTAGACTGTGGTTACCATGCTGACCATAGACTGTGCTGACTATGATCCTCCATCAACACTTCAGCCTCAACCTGCTGTTGTTGTCATTGAAGGAGGTATTGTCAAGGACCATATTAAAGATAAATTTAAAAAAATAAATTAAATATAAATTGACTTGACCGTCATTTGTCTTTATTTCACATAGAAGTAAGGAGTTAAATGTAATTGGGGTTTAATTGAATATTGAAAGTAAGGTTTAATGTTGTATTTATAGTAAATAAAGATATAATATTGAAAGTAAAGTGCTGAAGGTAACGTTTAAGGTTTAATAGTGTATTGAAAGTGTTACTTGGGTATTGAATGTAGGGTTGTTGTACTACTGTTAAACCTAAGAGACCTTAAATATTTTGAGGCAATGAGCCCTTTTTTTCTCAAAGTAACCTTTACTTCTTAGACTTCTTCCACTGCTGGTTTCCTTTGTCCCTCCTATCAAAATGGTGACTGTGGGGGCCAGGGCCTTTAGTCACTTTGCCACTATTTTAATCCATTACCCATCCACATTCTCCAACTGGACTAAATAGACATCTTCAAATCACAACTCAGAACACATTTATTTGAATCTGCCTGTATGTGATTTAATCTTTTTACTTGTTTAATGTTGTCTCTTTGGTTTTGTTTTTACATGTATTTATTTTTAAAGGAACACACCACCGTTTTTCCATATTCAACCATGTTCTTCTCTCACCTTAGACGAGTGGATACATGCATGTCTCATACTGATGCGTGCAGTCAATTCTTGTGACAAGAGGTTTTAATGTGTTATCAATTAGCTTCTCCCATGTATTCTTATGAGGCCAACAACACGTGAAGTTAGAAGCTACCAAGCTCTTCCACGACCTAAGTATGTTTACACAAAATGAAACATGGCGATTTTCTAAGCGGAGAAAAGAAAACTATGATATATGTCGAAGTAACACGTAGGAGCGCATCAGTGTTGTTCACCTCATAAGAATACATGGGAGATGCTAATTGCTAACAAATTTAAACCGCTCGCCACAAGAACTGACCGCACGCATCAAGATCACACAGGTATGTATCCACTCGTCTAAAGTGAGAGAAGAACATAGTTGAAAATGGAAAACGATGGTGTGTTCCTTTAAGGTGTTCATGCTTGTCACAAAAGGTGCCAACAAATAAGAACTTTTCAGAACATTTACTCATATAGCCACAGCCACATACCTACACACACATAGCCTACCTGAACATTCTCACTTTCTTGCGTTACATCCCTGTATCTGAGCCTTATAAACTGCTATGGAGATGAGGGGGCTGTGTGTAACCAGGGAATACCGCGCTTTGTATTGAGCTCACATCTTTCACTCACTTTGTTATGAAGCAAATCTGATGTAACAGGCGAGCCCCCCCGACACTGCTGTATTGTTCGACATGATCAAAAGTCTACTTCTATCCTCCTCCTAACTACCCCTGTCTGCAGCTTTCATTCCATTCAGCTCTCATTCAGATGATGCCTGTGCTTTGGTCTCCCCCACCCTCTCACTCCTGGGAGCTGGGAGATCCTGGTAGTATTGTATTGGCAGACTTTGATCATTCACACGTTTCAAACCTCTGTGCTCTGCTAATGCTCAGTGGACATGCTGAATACTAGTTTGTTTAATGTAGAGCACAGCGGATGTACTGCTCCCAATTGGGGATCTTCAAGGCTCTGTACTTAGCCCACTTCCTTTTCCTATAGGTTAGTTTTCATCATCCGGAATAGTTGTTTTTAATTTTTGATTGACTGTAGTAACATCTGCCTTAAAGGTGATATTTTATGCTTATAGATATATTTAGGTGATCATTTTAAATTTTGCAACATCAAACACACAATATTTATCTAAAACAAGCTGTTTTATGAAGCTCCCACTTGGACTTGAAAAGGCATGATTAGAAACCTCTCATCTGTCCCTGTTTCAAGACAGGAACAAGCCATTTATGGGCTTTAGCTTTGCCGACAACAACAAGCCTTTTAGTAAAGCCTATTAACAACATGCTAATGCTGAGAAACGTAATGTATTCTGATGTAGTTTTACAAAAACATTAAAAATCACAAAGGCAGCGCTATAGACCCACCTGCCCCATGGCAAAGGACGGGCAACCACACACTAAGCGGAGTGACAGAGAAATGTTTCTTTTGACAAATGTTTTTTTTTTTCTTTTCTGAAACAGTCTGGGTGATTGTTGACAGTCATGTCTGGCATGGTGCCCAGAGAGCTGTGGGAATAGTGGGTAGACACCTCAGCCTCCAGCATACCTGCATTTGTTGGTTCTGCTAGGGTGGCCTTTGTTGGGAGGGGCTGGACCACTTCTCTACCCACTGTTTGTGAGGAAGAGCAGTGCAGGGAATGACCTGGGCATTTTACCTAGTGTCAGACTCATCAATGTGATGAAGGAGGACCTGCTACAGCTCTATCGCCAGTACCCTGGGATGCTGATTATTTTATCTGCCCCACCCCAGCGGTGCTGGTAGGGGTCTAGGGCAAATCCGGCAAAGACTGAGAAAGCGCGTAGGTTTGTCAATAATGTTATGGCTGCATTCATTGAAAATGTTGGTGTGCTTATTTCACACACCTGCATTAGGCATGAGGGTCCTGGACGTTTTTTAAGGGAGGGCATTTCTTGTCTTTGGGAAATTATATTTATTAAAATTATTTAAAAGTGAAGTGCCTTAAAGGCCATCTTCAAACGCTGTGACATGATGGTCATTGTCAATGCCTTTGAAGCTGGTCTTTTTTTTAATAAGAAAAGTCCTGACTGTCTGGTCTAATGTTGATTATTTTGAATAAATGAAGCCATATCACTGTTGACAAACCTATGCAGCCTCTGCTCTTCCTCACCACCGCAGCTCTGTGGGCAGATGTGGACATGGCTGTAATAACAGTTGGAGGACAAGTGAGGTCAGACTGAAGACCCCCCTGAATTTTAGGCTAGATATATTTTTTTTGTACAACAAATGCTGCCTAAATACCAAATACTGTCAGTGGTTAGTCAATGGATTGGATTACCTAATCCTTTATTTATTTTTTATGAGAACCCCTGAAAACGTAACCCTAAATGATTAGTGTTAGTTTATCTTCATAGCAGCTTCATAGTTAAAGCTCAAATTTGAATATAAATGCATTAGGGTAAAAGGCTAAGTTAAGTCTAAGGCTACGTTCAGACCATATACTCTATGGCTCAGACTGCACCCAAATTAGACCCAGATCTGATTTTTTTCTCAACTCCAATTTTTTTGACTGGCCATTCACATTACAGTTAGAATGCGACTCACGTTTGTGTGCAGTGTGAACTGTATGCGACCGAGATGTGACCCGCATGTACTGTATGGCCAAGTTCAGCACGGTTACACATCCACAGAACATCCTCCACTGAACGTTTGTTTTTATCACCCTTTTTTTATTAGGCTATGACTGTTATATTAAATAAAAAAAAAATAAACACAACAAATGTTTTGGTAAAAAAAAAAAAGAAGAAAAGAAAAAAAGAAAAGTTCCCTCTGAAAAAAAGAGGCTAACAGCCATTCAGGCATATGGCCCGTATTTAGGTGAAGGGCTAGTGAAAGTTAGCGCATTAGCTAGTGCTGAAGCTTCTTTCTAATCAGCTGAAAAACGAAGTAAGCAGGGACAAATATACAGCTTCAACACGTGTTTTCACCTGCTCGAGCCCCACTGCCCCCGCTCTGCTCTCCGGGAAGTGCTCCTCTCCGCGGTCATGGGCAAGCGTACGTGTGTGTATGATACGTTGACCAGATCCAAAGGCGAATCACAGTTGCTTCAGATCGTACAAGTCACAAAACACTGCTCTAGTCACAAATAACCATCTAATCACTCACTTCACTATCTCATGAGACTACAATAGATCCACTTAGTTTTCCTGTCTCTATGAACGCACAAAGACATGTTTTGAAGCTTCTGGACAAACAGACAGTGGAACTTGTTTCACCTCCTTGAAACTTATGAAATCTATTCTCCTCCTCTATCACCACGTCATCACCACGTCACTAGCAAAAGCTGGTTTCTTGATTGGTAAACACTTTGCGAACAGATGCCAAAGTTCAATTTTTCTAACTCTGGTGAAATTTCGCTCCTTGTGTTTTTGCCTTGTCTGCCCGCCCCTCGCGTTTTACTATCCATTCCTTCATGTTTGCGTCTTTCCCCTCCAAAAACACATCTATCGTGCCATGCTGTTTGCCTCTATCACACCGCAGGTCCTCCAGACATGCGTCAACATGCCTTCACATAGACTTTACATAGGATCACTGTCCACATTTGGATCTTCAGGGCTATTAGGTAGTACCCCTGGCTGGTCCTCCGCGTCAGTTTCTTGATCAGAGACTGAATGTGGCTAACCTGATACCGCTAAATACAATACAAACATTTTAACAATTGTTTAAATCAAATGTGTCAATTTTAGCTCTGTTCAGTTCACTGTCAAGTCAAAAAGAGAAGTGCATCCCATAAACATCGGAAGATGCAGGTAAAATAAATCATCATCATCGGAGTCCTTGTCCAACTCTTAAAAAAAACATTGAAATTGTAAATGTATTGATAAAAAGAAGAACACAACATGAAGTACAACAATGATATAAAATACAAAAAGATGAAGCCCTGTAATATATAACAGATCAAATAAATAAATACTTAAAAGTAATTCATTTTAGTTAAATACATAGCCATTCACCACAATGTTACATACCCATGTGAACAGCAGAAGCAGGAGACTCTTACCTTGGTCTATACTCAAGCTGGCTCTCTGACTGACTACTAGTACTAGCATAAATGCTGGCTGCTCTGTCCTGCTCTGATGTTTTGGCTTTCTTTCTTTTGAAGAAATCCTGAATGTTCTGAGTTCTTTTCCTACTATAACAGTCATAGGAGAACAATTTATGTTATACCTTGCACATTGCGACAAACAAAACCTAGCGTACAAAAATATATTTACATACTAGCTGACACTAAGTAGCCTAGCCTAGCATTACTTAGGCTAGCATAACTTGTCGGTAGTTTTAATAGCGCGTATGACTGATGATGACATAATGATGTACCTAACGTTACACATATAAATGTTTTAAACTGTGTTTGTTGCAAAACATTCTACTCACATTTCAAGGAACACGGAGAACAGAATAAAAAATCCCGGGGTCTTGAAGTTTGCGACTCGCTTAATCTTAAACTTTTTCTTTTTCGTGTGTTCTGGCGGCCAGAGGCTAGAAATCAATGTGAAAGGCGCATGCTGCCACCTACTGTTTCAGGGTATATAAACTCATGCATTTGTGGAAGTCAAGTGAAAATGTGTGAGGTGGCACCTGGGGTGGCCAACCAGATTCCAGGGGTGGCATGTGCTACCCCGTGCCACTCATTTAGACACGCCATTGGTCAATATGTTTTCAACTCTTGAAGAGGACTACAGCTCAACATAATTAATAACTCAAACATTCCTGAATGAAACAAAACACAACTTTTGGTATGTGTTTGAGGCTGAAACACCATTAGAACATGGTCAAAAAGCTCAGAAAAGTCAACTTTGCTATTTAATATTTCAGAATGTTAAAAAATAAATGTTGATTAAATTTAGTACAAAGTCAAAGGTTTAAAATGGCTGCGTAACTTAGAAAATCCCCACACAAACCATTAGGTACAAACGCAAACAAGTAAGTATAGCCTATGAGAATAACAAGCAGAAGTCTGAAGATGCCTTTTGATTCTTTGAACAGAAAAACTAAAAATTGTAAAATAAAACTTCAGCTCTTGCCCTAATAGATTCTAATTTTAGATCCATAGTGATAGCTTGTTGTTCTTGTTTTTGCCTAAAACTGTAAAAATCCATCCAGTCCTTTACTTTGTGTTATATTAGTGTCAGAATGTGCTGGCTGTCACACATCCCCTGGTACACACACACACACACAAACAGCAGATCTGCTCCAGCAAATGAAGCCATCTGAAATGCAATCCCCGCGGCCCCATCAACACCACACAGCGGCCATCGCAACCATCCGCTTTCTCATTACCAAGACAAATACCAGACTGAGGCCAAATGAAGGGAAGGACACTAGGATCCTTCAGCAGGAGGCAAGGACGGGCCGTGAGAGTCGGCTGGATTAGATGCTATCTTGATTTTGGGCTAACTATAATATTGCAGCCCTGGTGAGGAGATTGTGGTTTCCAGGATACATTGATTTGGGGAAAAATAAGACCCTTAAAAAGTCTTGAATTTGCCCCGAATTTGTGCAATTAGTCTTAAATGTGTTTAGGCAGGTCTTGAAAAATCATAAATCATTACCATAGATCTAAACGTAGCTACAGAATGTTTCTCTCGAAATTTACACTGTTATGACAAACGTTAAATCCTGCTACAGTCCTCAAGCATTAAAAACGTTTAACTCTCACTTAGAGATTAACCTGTAATTGGTCTTGTACCAAAGTTCATGTGAGAAGAAACACCACAAATGTGGAATCCTTCCTTCACTTTCATTTACAGACTCCCATACACACCTACATGTACAGTATGTGACTTTATTTAAATACAACACTGTAGACAAAACAGAATATTACTTGTAGGCATATAGATGATGAGATCTTGCATATATAGTTTTAATCACAAAATACAACAGTTTACTTGTTAAACGTATATTGCAAATCTTGCAATGAGCTCTTATTTTTTTCGGAGGGGGTCTAAAAAAGGCTTGAAAAAGTGTTGAAATTCACATTGAGATCCCTGCATTTGGCTCAAAAATCTGTCAAGTGCAGTACGCTAAGACACTTTCGATGGTGGAGCAGTAGAAGGTCACCATCAGGTTTTGTTGCAATTGTTTTTTCGCAGTAAGAACTATCATCATAAAAGACAACAAAATAAAAGCAATAAAAACATTGAAATAGACAACTTAAGACCCATGAAAAGTACAGTGTCCAGTTAAAACATTCAAAAGAAATTTAAAATGTTCCACTGATGAAAATTCAGATAGTTTTTGTCTATTTAGCAGATTATTTCATCCGTATGGACTTGGCCCATAATGTTGCTGTCTTTCTAAGCGCTGTGTTCATGTAAGGAACACCCAGAGTAAAGTGTTCATGTGCCTGAAATAGCTTTGTAAATGAAAACTAGACAATGATACGGATGCCTTATTACAAGAGATGACCATCCAACTGTATGGTATAAAACAGTAATGTGTGTTTGGGATCCCCTGTAATAAATCAAAGCGCACTATAATAAACGGTGTCTAATGTCTTCAAAGCTTGTGTGGAAGCATGCATGTAAATAATGTCAGAATAGTCTAGTACAGATAATAGTGTGGTACAGATAATAGTCTAGTACAGATCCATACCCTGTGACAGTGGTGGGGGGTACAGTGATAAAGGTGCAGATGGGCTCAGGGCCGGTCACCTTCAAAGGTCAGAACAACAGGAGCAGTGGTGAGCTCCAGCTGTGATCTGAGTCCCCTCACCCTCAGGTATATGTGTATGAATGTGTGTGTGTTTGTTTATGTGTGTTCAGAGGAGCCTCAGAGGAGACAGCAGGAGGTGAGTTATGGGCCCCTCCCAGAGCCAGGGGTCTGCACTGTAACCTTTCCCCAACCAGCTGTCAGTCAGACCCCTGCTGACACCAGCCCTATACTGTATACACATACACGCACACATAGATGCATATAGGGGTGGGACGATATACGTGAATTTTGTAGTACCATCGTCATTATTTACTAAAAAGAGAGCATGTGCGCCTCTGTCAACAAAATGTGGCAGTACGCCTAAATGCTCTTTATTTTGATGGGGGGTCCGACCCTATAAAAGGGGCGTTTTGTCTCATCTGACCTCTCACCTCTGACATCAAGACCCATTGCCCTGGGCCGGGCAGCTCCGTCATGATGGTAGTGAACGTTCATGGCGTAAAACCAGGCAAACATCGTCATGCGTCTCCGGTAAGTTGATGTTTTTCACACATTAGTGTGTGCTGTTTTATTTGTAGTAGTCCCCTGAGTTCAATGCACAAGTGTATGTACCTGCTTAGACTTGGTGTGGTGTATCAATTGTGTCTCACGTGAAGCTGGTCTTATTTTATTTTAAATATAATAATAACCCTCCACTTTGGTACAAAAATAACTACATCCACACCGTAAACATAAGTACAGAAAATACATTTACTGCTTTACATTAATGATTATTTTCTTTTTTTTTCAGCAAGAAACAACAAGAAACTTCTGGGCAACAATCAATAACAGAGACCATGAAAAAACAGACTGCACCAACCTCAGAGATGGCAAACAAACTGAATGAAGCCTTTGCATAACACTTAGCAAAGAATATGCTGCCATACATCACACAAAGCCTTATGATAAACTTCAGTTAAGATGTGATTTGTATTTTCCCTTGCTGGTGCAGGATTCACTTCCTGTTCCAGGCTAGGATATTCTAAGGTTACCCATTGGTTCACTTCCCGTTTTTCCCAAAGCTGTGATATCAGGAGGAAGCAGGTGGGCTAGCTAGCTGTTAACAATAGGCCGATTTAGGAAAAGATGACGTCAACCACCCAGCAACCTACCGGTGTTGGAGCCATTCCCCTGAAGAAGATGAGCCAATCAGACGAGGACCGCATCAAGCGAGATCTATAAAACTGTATTTCTTATTATTAGACGGGAGCAGATCACAGCGCATATTTCTGTGTGAAAGCTCGATGGTACCATGTAAACCTTACGTGTGCGTTCTGTATT
>JAVQKG010031599.1:0-12821 GCA_036025885.1 Hypseleotris bucephala
TAAGTTTTTGATTTGGTGAAAATCTAAAATGAATCCAAGTCCATATTTATTTAACCTTTTTTGAATTTTTATGTGATTTTAATATTTTTGATATAAATTGTCAAACATTTGATAATAAATGTGTCATGGTGGCTGTAGTATTAAAATTAAAGTTTGTAGTTATAATACAGAAGTACTATCAGCTCCATGGACTTGATCACTCAAGGTTTTGACCTCCCTATTATAACACAACACACAACTAGGAAGAGTATCAAACTTTTATTTAAGATTGCCCATTTGAAATTGACACGATTCTTCAAAATACAAAATCTTTGATAAACCATAACTGTTGGTTGCATTTTCATAAAGGCAGATAAAGGCCATTAGGGTTCAGCCGTTCACTATAAATACTGAGGGAAAATTGTGCAACATTGTAAAGAAAATAGATTTGTAATTATTGCAAATACATTACTGTGTAGCTGAACACTAAAATAAAATATTGATATTAAAAGTTTTGTATCAATTACCCCACCAAGCACTTTTAAATGCCATAATGAAATGTTTGAGCGAGTCGCACAGAATGTCGGCAATGACTGGAATGTCTTTAGTTTAATATTGGTCAAAGCAGAGATACATTTAAACAACATTTATCTAAAACTAAAGCTTTGGCAAGACAACCAACCGGATACGGTAAAAGTACCTAAAGACATAACATTAAAAATTAATAAATCTAACATTATTAGTGTTGGTAAAAACGACAAAGGCATGACCACAACATAAATAATGGAATCCCAATCATAAATTAACTACACACATTACACACGAGACATGAAGATATTCCACATGCAGAAAGTGCTCCCTTTCTTCTGCGGTAAAAGAACTGTTTAGTTTTCTGTCCCACTGAAATCTGGAATGCAAAACTGGCCAGTCAAGCAACGTGCAACTGGGTTAACAATAACTGTGTAGTGAACATTCAAGACTAAAAAGAATGAACTGTTTTGTTGTGAAATTGTGTGTCATACTGTGATAAGTAGGAATGAATCTTCCAAACAACAAAAAGAACGACTAAAGTAAGTTATAAGTTAAAGTGCAAAAAACTAAGAGATGACTGACAGTTGAGGCAGGTGATTTGGAAAAGGCACTGTAGTATTCTCAGCATGTTGACAGCCAGTAGTCTCATGTTCAGAGAAACTTCCGCTTTCCTGTGTGTTTCAACATGTGCTGCCCAAACTGTACAACACAAAAATCACATGTCATATGCACATAAACTAGAAAAAGGTCATATTGTTATATTTAATACATTTGATTTCTCACCAGTGGGGAAGCAGCTTTGGACTTTACTTCTGAAACAGGGAGTTTGAAGTCTTCCTTGTCTTCTTGCTCACTGTTGTGCCGATAGCGATGGGCAAACTTACGTTTTAGGGCCTCTGCAATAAGTGTTGCTGCATCTGCCGGTTCACTGAGCTTTGTTTTAACATCATCTTCCCCTGCACGACTGCCAACACAAGAGAGTCCGTTTTATGAGTGTGAACAGAGGTGAGTGATTTAAAGTGAAAAAAGTGCAACATTTAAAACAAAGAGAAATGTTTTTATTTACTGTCCACAAGCTAACCTACTTTTTGACTGACCGCAGCTTGACTTTGCCCATGTCTTTCAGGATGTCAAGCATGTTGGGGATTTCTGCTGGCTTAGCCTCTAGAACTGTCTGGCTGTCTGTCTTCTTCCCTTTGCGCTCCTTAATCAAGTCAATGGCTGAAAATGTCCGCTGGAGGCTGGGGGGAGGTAGAGGAGGGGGAGGAGGTGGTGGAGGAGGGGGAGGCAGAGCACCAGAGGGTGGAGGGGGAGGTGCCCCTGGAGCAGCAGCTGGTGCAAAAGAAAGGAGGGAAAAGTAAAGATAAGCCTTTAATTTGATCAAGTTTAAGAGTCTACTGCCATCTAGCGAACATTGCGTGACTCTGCAATTACAGGATAAAACTTTTCACATACTACTTATATTTGCACAATTGCCACATTCATTTCTGTTTTACTGTTTGTCAGTGGGAAAAACAGCAACTGAGAAAATGTGATTTATAAAATACATTACTCGAGTGTTGTATGTCATATACATTATCCACAACATGCAAATCAAACTAAATAACAGGGTTGATTTGCCCAAACAAATAAAATATACTGTATACAGGCTATTAGTCTTAATACGATCATAAACACACAAAATTTGAAAGCAGTCGTATTGCTTCTTAAGCATTAAAAGATTCATACGTTTTTGATTGATAATTTTTGAAGGGAAATAATGATCAACCACATGAGACAGACTAATTACACATCCTGATGAGATGTACCTGACTGGGAGCTCTTTTCTTGAGCCAGTACGATCTGTGCGATCTGAGCCCTGAGTTTGGCCAGCTCAGTCTCCAGTGCACTGATCTTCTGTATGGCCTCATCATTGGATGCACTCGGGCCCTGGGGGTCGGGAGGCCCCTCGTACAGACTCGGGAGAGACCTTTGGCGGGTCAGAGGTTTTCTCTGGTGAGCTCTGAACACAAGTCCAGCTGGCACTCCTGACCTGTTTCAAAGAAACAGTGACAATAATTATTACAGAAAATAGTGTCTTGTGGTCACATAACAGTCAGTCTTTTTACCTAGAACTGCCTAAATACTCGTCATCATCCTCATCATTTTTGTCAATCCATCCAACATCAGCAAGTGATGCCACCAGGCCATGCTGCCTCTTGGCAGCAAAGAGGATGCCAGCATCCTCAGTGTATGGATAAAGCTATAACAAAAAAAAGACACATGATTCAGACTTCAAAAGAGGACAAGTTTAAAATGTTATTTTGTCATGTGCTATGGGTCACTGGTCAAAAAGGAAATCTAAAATACGGGCAGCTGAGAAGCGCTGGTGGCTGTTTATTTTAAGTGAAGGGTGGAGGTAGGTCATTCTTCAGAAGTCTCTAATCAGATGTAGGTTGTTAAAGTTTGCTCAACAAACAATCACCAAACTAGAGCAGACTGACTGCATTCTTTATAAATAAGAAGAGAAGCCGGTGATAGAATAAGGAAAACAAAAAGGGTAAAAGTGTTGAGTGACAAGAAAGTAACATTTAAATATATTTTGGAAAAGATGTGACTAAAGTCCATATGTTCATTTGTTTTAACATTATGAAATCCTAAATGTGGCACTAGATCTTCTGCTAAATACATGCGTCATTGCTGGTATGCCTTATGCATTATGTTTATAGTTCTTAAATAAAAACAGAGACAAGAGGGTGTGTGTCACATGCCAATGTTTCCTACAGTCAGAAGAAAACCCATATGTTACGCGACTGACATTGTGAAACCAAACCAACACTTAAACTAATAATGCAGCAAGCACTAGATAATAGATGCGGAAAAATAAATAAGAGGCAAGCCAAGCACAATCCTAGGCACATACAGAACTGGACTGAATATTTGTTTGTATAAAAACAGCAGATTCAAGAGACTGAGTTGGGGGTACCTGAAAATGAACCCGGGGACAGGGTTTGAGAGGTAGACTGGATGCTATTCTCCTCACTATACTCCGAGAGGACCCATAAGACTTGGCAGATCCAAAAGCCTGCAGCAGAATCAAAACACTTATACTTAAGATTATATTAAATGGTAGTCTAGTCACAGACTGTCACTTACCAGGTCCATTTCAATCCGGGCATAGTTTTTACTCATTTCGGTCTGTTTTCAGAGGCCACATGCCCACAGACTGAGGGCAGCTTCACCAAGGGGTCATCTAATGAAAACAACACAATGTCCACGTAACCTCGTAACCTTTGCACACAAAATACGGAAACAAACATGACAAATAACAATAAATTGTATTCACAAATGCGGATTATTGAAAGTTGGCCGACATCCGGCTACCTGACAGCTATTGACAAATTCCCATGGCTACTAAGCAAGCTATGTATTTTTCCTCTTTAACCCTCTGGGGACCCTAAATCACACTGCACGTTCGTTATCCGAAACATCCTAAAAACAACATATTTAATTATTTTTTCTTTTCACTTTTAATGCTCAGATCTTTGCATCAGCGTCATATGTAATGGTAAATGCTGAATTTGAATTAAAAAAAAAAAAAAAAAAAAAATTACAAGGCATTTTTTATCATGAATCCACCCCATAAAAGATGTTGAAAACTCAAAATGTGACATATTTTCCAGGTTATTACAGCCTTGAGTAAGGTAAAAATTTATGACAACATTGATTTTGGTGCATTATTGTGTTTGCAGCAGTACAAATGAATATACAAAAATCACGTTTGTTATCCTGGGGACCCAATTGGGTCCCTTCCAAAAGTGCTATAAAAAAAACATATAGATTTACATTTTTTTCAACTTTCAAAGCTTATTTCCTTTCATTAGCTTCATCTCTATAAGTAAATGCTAAATTTGTTGTAATATTTTGAGCAGTACAGGTTTAAATGCCAAAAATCATAGTTAACCATAGTTGACCCATAGACCATATATATTGTCCCTGCCAAATATATGCCTCCCCCTTCAAATTGAAGTACATAATTGGTCAGATATGCATATTTTAACTGTATAAACTATAAATATAGACCTTAACGAACGTGCAGTGTTGTTTTACCTCTGAAACTGGGGGTGTGTCTAATAAATTAAAATTGAATCTTTAATTTTGACTCGATTCAGGAGTCCTCTCCGAACCTCAAGTCTGTATCATTATCACAGGAAAACTAATAGACGTTTAAAATAGGAAAAAATGCTCTAGGGACCCAAACGGTTCCCGGGGTCCCCAGAGGGTTAAAATACCACCTTACTTATGAGATAAAAAGCAGTGTGTATTTGTACCAATCACATTATAATGTTTATTTATGTACTTTAACAGTTTGGTGTGATTATTTACTTACTTTTACTGTTTATTGTTGACTTTAGCAGGTCACGTGGCTAACTCTTGCTAATGCACAGCGGGCTGCTACGTCTTCTTCCAACTTGGGCTGTTTTTGGGAATGCGACTGGAAAGCCACACAAATTATTAACTTAGAAGTTCAAAAATGAAACATGACAACCAGACTGAAGTGTCGCTGATAAAGAGATACTCAAAACAAACAGCTATATGTACGTACACAAGTAAAAACTTACCAAAAATGCTACTTTCTCCAAACTTTTTGCTTTTCCACCTTGTCAACTGAAGTGAAGGAGGAACCTGTTCTTTTTCTTTGGTGTTTACAGGGAGAGTCGAACTGTTTTATTGCACTACTGCCACCCTCAGGTTATGAAGGAAGTCTGTTTTTACTCTACAATCAATAATGAGTATTTTGAGAATTTGAGTATAAAAATGTACTTTTTTCAGGACTTAAAATTGACAAAAAATGGCAAATGGCAAATGTACAAAACTTAAAACCCACCATGTTTGTAGTATACCCACCATGGGGGTAGTCTGTTTGTCCAGACTGTTTGCATACAATCTTCAGTTGTTTTTATATATATTTTTTACAGCATAATCTTTTTTGTCACCAACAAATTATCACCCATGAATGTATATAGCCTTATTATTTATTAACGTAAACTATCATGAGGCGCCCCCTAGTGTTTTTGTCCATTATTTCAGTGACTCCCTGCATTTGTTAATTAGTGTGTCAATCAAACTTTACCCAATCATATGTCAGTAAGTGAGAGTGCGTTAGTTTCTTTCACCGTTTTTCCCCGTTGGTGGAGTCTAATGGCTTCTTACCATGGGCAATAGGTGTCTGGCATGTCCTGAAGTAGAAAGCAGCGGCACCCATTGATGTGTCACAAAAACCTAAACACCGTGCACAGCTGCTAGCCTCCGAGGTCCGAGGCCTAGCTTCACATCGCTTGTTTTTGAAAGGTCGAATAAAAGATTTCCCTTGTATCGTTTGCTGCCGAGGCTACTAGAGGCCGTACTGTAGGCTGTTTGAAAATTGACGGAAAGGTATGTCTTATTTTGTCACGTTAGTTAGCCGAGTTGTCCTAGCTTAGCTTCACAGGGCGTGATTTAAGGTGATGGCTGAGTCGAGGGGGTCGTATTTGACAAAATGTTAATGTTGTTGTGTGACATTTCATCAATATAATAGTCTGTTTGAGCTTAGTTGGCAAGTTTATTTGTTGTATTACAGGGATTTAAAGTGAAACTGCAAGCTGACTTAAAGATTATGCAACCCTTTGTTAACAGCTAACAAGGGGTACCTTGTTTTGTGAGATCTACAGTGTAATGGGGTAGGTAGCAATATCTATGACCCTTTTATTTAGCATCTAAGACCCATGATGGATTTTAATTGTTGTCAATATTTATTAGTTTTCTGTTAACTTTTAGGTTATAGTCATTGTCGTCACTTTTTATTGTTTGCCTGGACTTATGGAAAATACACCTAATTCTTTAGTACATTTGATGAAGGAAGTAGATTCTGAAATATCCCTGCTATTCCGTAAAGGTTATGGTTATTCATAGATTTATTGCTTACTGAGGTTACGTTTTTACTTTAACAAAACAAAACATGTAGTTTGTCATGCTAAAATGGTGTTAAGTCTTATGATGTCTTTCTTCTCTTTCAGTAAAAGAAGCTGGTTGGTTTGATGTGTGTGGATTCGAGTCAGCAAGCACCATGAGTGCGGAGGTGGAAGCACTGACTGTGGTAAACCAGCTCCGAGATCTTGCTGCGGACCCTCTCAACAGAAGAGCCATAGTTGAAGACCAAGGCTGTCTACCTGGACTTATCCTGTTTTTAGACCATCCTAACCCACAAGTTGTCTATTCTGCACTATTGGTATGTAGCCCTACTTTTGTTGACAAACTGCTAAAGTGGACAAACTAGCCGATACGTGTTGTCCATAAAATCTGATTTGACATTTTTTCTGGTGATTAGACCTTTAACTACTCAACAATCTTGGTCCTTTATTTTGTGTGTTTGTTAACGTTTGAAACATTTACTGTACTGTGCAGAGTAGTAATGGCCATGACAATCTCAGAGCAGAATAACTTAATCTAATTTAATGGGTGGGTATCTTATCTTCTATCTCATTTTACTGATCCCAATGTTCTTTTCTGTTTATGTTAAAAATTGTTATTGCAAATCTAGTTGTGTTAGTTAATTACATTCCTAATGTTAAATGTTTCAGTTTTTATTCTTGTTAGTTAAGTCTAAGTTACTTTATATTATTTAATTACACTTTTACTACTGCACAAGCAGTTAGACTTTAAGATTTTGCTTATTATTTTTAAGAAGCTTTTGCCTTCCTCTTGACACTTCTTGTGTTAAGTTAGTCATGTGAAATTTATGAGTCAGATCAGTGTGAAATAATTCTTTATTTAAACAAATTATACAGCGACAATGTCAGCCCTTAACTTCCACATATCTGACATCCATTGGTTGTTAGAATGGATATGGCACACAGAACAACATGTTGGCTAGAAGAAGAAAAACAACGTGTTTTTTGCACAGTAAAACCACAGTTTTAAAGGCTTTCTTTGGGAATGAAGATTACAACGAATAGTTTTACCATCCAGAAATACTTCTTTGTTATGTGCTAAAAGGGCTTTATGTAATAGTTAATAGTTAATAGTTAATAGTTAATAGTTAATAGTTATGTAATAGTTGCTCCTTGTTAGTAACAAGTGAAGTATAAACACTGGGGTAGCGTGTGCGTATTTACTGTTATGTAATACACATTTCACCATGACACAAACTTTATTTATCCTTTCTAAGTCCTCTTATGGTTTCCCAAAGTGCCCGTCAGCTTTTAGCTGAAAATTTATAATGTCTGTCTGTGCTCTTGAAGGCTGTCCGCTACCTGGCAGAATGTCGAGCAAATCGAGAGAAAATGAAGAGCGAGCTGGGCATGATGCTGAGTCTGCAGAATGTCATGCAAAAGTAAGTCCCTGTCACACACATTTAGATATAAACTGTGTTTTTAACAAATCAAAGTCAGGATGATGGTGATTAAGGCTGAAGTTGAATAGGGTGGTCTTGGACTTTCACATCAAAAATTGTGATGTTTTCTGCCATCTCTCAATATTTTTTGATGTTTGTAGCTTTTTTTTTTACTGATGTATGCCTTGGGGGCATTGCAGTGAGGGATATATTTGCACATGAAGCATGTTTTGCACATTGCATTGGAGGTGCTAAGTGGCTACTGTTTATCATTAGTGCTTAGATTGAAATAGACTAGTTCAAGTGGCAGATTGTGGTTGGCTTGTATGATTTTAGTTTTCCTGTAGCAGCACTGTTGTAGCTAGCCCCGGAGACACACAGTCATTTCAGCTTGACGACACTGGCATCAAGAGGAGCCCTGCGGTAACAGCAACAGCTTTCTCTGCTCGCAGTCATGTCAGACTGACTTTGGGTAGAGGTCATTCAAAACTGGTCAGACCAAAAACACACAGCTAAGGGCTGACATTTGGCAAAAGTGAAATTAAATAGCTGTTAAAACCCTTATTTTTGTCGTGTACACAATTAAACATTCCAAAACATTTGATAAAATAAGTTGTCTAGGTTAGTGAAAGACCCATCTGACATTATTAAAGGATTTGTTTGCAGAGTAGTGCTGGGCAGTGTACTTACTTTAAAAAGAATAAGATTAAGAAGCTTTTATTTGTCATTACACGGACTAGTGCACGTGTAACAAAATTTCTCAATGTCTCAAAATTTGTGTCAAGTCCTTAGTTACTCCGTCCGTGTGTATAAAGTGATTGCTTTAGAATATATAATGCAGTACAAGCAACAACAGGGCTGTCTGGATCAATGTCTCCATCTTTCTATGTCTCTCGAAAGAAATTAAACTTTGTGGTTTTTTTGTTAATATACAGTACTGTGCAAATGTTTTTGGCAGGTTTGTCATGCTGGTAAAAAGCTTAAATTTGTTAGTTTATATGCATTACTTTAATAAACAGATGATTATGAAGGTGAAGTTACTAATTAGAAGCCAAAGTAGTGGTGTGCAAAATGTCAATAAAAGATTGGATCGTGATATGACATTAATGTGAGAAGACGGTTGAATCACACAGCCCATTAATTTATGCTTTGCTCTTTACTGTCATTTTTACTGTAACAATGCTCACCTTGCATTTTGAGACAACAAAAATAAAGCTAATCAATTTGCTGCTAGACATTGTCTAAAACATTTGCACAGAACTATACGTATACCAATAACTTTAAACAATCAATTTCACACATTTATACTTTTAATAGTAAAACATATTTTCCCCTCTGCCCAATAGGAGCACATCGCCTGGTGAGACTAAGCTCCTGGCCTCAGAGATCTATGAGATTCTGCAGTCAGCTGGTCAAGAGGCTGAACAAGCTGAAGCATCTGCAGCCTCCTGTCGGCGCAAAGCCCAGTTCTTCTTGGGCTCCAACAACAAGAGGGCCAAGACTGTGGTGCTGCACATTGATGGACTGGATGACTCTGTAAGTGTTCACAGCGTGTGCCCTGGATTCAAAGGCACGCATCTGTTTCTTTATAGACGCATAGCAAATGATGGTTATGCACAAAGTCTCCTTGTTGACGGTGCATATTCGGCCGATCTGTCTGGCACAGTCCAGGGGAGGCAGGGTCAGGTTGTAAATGTCAAATATTGAACAGCGGGATGTAGAGATTGAATCTGAATGCTGCTCTGCTGGAGGCCTGCACCTAGCCAGATAACATTACTGAAGACAGCTTCTGGTGGGCAGCATAACTTTTATCACCAGAATCACATAAGGCAGCTGAATTCAAGTTTCACTAAACCCCGTGTTGTAAAATGATTTGTTCGGACTAGAGTATGTATAGTTATCTGGCTTTATCTTAGAGTTTAAATGTCTAAACTATGCTTTTCACTTTCGGTTCCTTAAAAGAGTCGCAGAGGTCTTTGTGAAGAGGCTCTGTTGAAGATCCGAGGGGTCATCAGCTTCACCTTCCAGATGGCCGTCAAGAGATGTGTCGTCAGGATCCGCTCTGACCTTAAAGCAGAGGCGAGTGCTTCTCCAAAAACAAAACACCTCCAAAAATAGCTGTCTATATTTAAACATTTCTAATAACACAAATTAGTTGTATCTTATCTTCTGTATCATATATTGTTAAATCGGAGCAAACTAGTAATTATTAGTCATTTTCTCTGCAACAATTGATAATCTTTCTTAATGTGTATAGGCTTTAGGCACAGCAATCAACTCCACCAAAGTAATGAAAGCTCAGCAGATTGTGAAGACAGAAGATGGTGAAGAGGTAAAAAGAAACTATAAGATTTGGGGGATTACACAATACATAAAAGACTCAGTAGAAAGTTTGTTTTATGCAATGCTGACCTCTGTGGCTTATAGATGCTGTTCCTTTCTTTGATTCAAAAGAGAGTTACAAATGTTGTGAACTGTGTAAATACCTGTAACCGTCTTGACCGAACTTGAAACAACTAAATATTGCACCACAAAAAAAGGATTTGTTGGTTGTACATACTTTCTCCTCTTAGCCAGCAGGGGGCAGACTAAGCTCGGTAATAAGCAGTGTGGATCAAGTGCATATCAAATAAGGAAATCACTCTGTAGCACCATTAAAACAATTAGCAATTATAGTAAAAATGTAAGATTTTTTTGGTTATAGTTTATCAAGTTGACCAGCAGGGGTCAGACCAAGTTCAGTTTTAGAAATTATTCAAGCACTTGGGGTATATTCTAGTCATTGTCAATACAAGAAAAATAATCTAATTTTTTATTCTAATAGTGTTTTGACTTGCTTTGTTTGTCCAGCGTATAGTGCCCTTCCAGGAGAACTCCGCTGTGGTGGTGGAGGAGAACACAGACATCCCGGACTACCTTCCCGAAGAGGAGAGCCCGTCTGAGGAGCAGGACAAGGCCGTGACACGCGTCGGCTCGATCACAGATGGCATGGGCTGGCTCGGCACCGCTGCTAACTTCCTGTCCCGCTCCTTTTACTGGTGACCACTTCCTGTTTTTTTCTGCTCCCTCGAAATGCCACCCAGCTGCTAATCATTCAACAGCCTACCCCCAAGACTATATCCTCCTCACACTACTCTTGGCTTCAGCTGAGCGCGACAAGTGCTGGACTGCCACGTGGAAACCTGCAATAACCTAAACTGCGTATATTGAGCTCTATATATCTGTATATGCTCCACACAACATTATTGAAAATCCACCCAAACTGAAAGGCACTCCAGGAAGATGTATTGCTGTGTTGGCAGAGGTTGAAGATGATGATTTTTTAAAATTGGGAGATTATTATTTTCTGCATGATTCCAATTGTTTATTTAATTTGATCTTTTTTATTTTCATTTTGTTTTGTTCTTCCCTGACATTACCCTTTTTTATTTTTCACCACTTTTTTTTGTGCCAATCATGTCTGTTGCCTGGTTTGTGTTTTTGTGCCTTCATCATATACAGTATAAGTGTATTATAATTTTATTTAAGTAATGGTTTAATTGATTTTCACTAATGCCACATTTGTGCTTCCCGTCAGCATTAGCCTCTTCCAGCTCACAGCAATATAGAAAGTCATTTTTGCAGTAGTACAAACCAGCAAGAGACTGCAGCCCGCTCAGCAATTGACTATTGAGGCAACATACTTTTTATGCTATTGTTTCATTTAGGTCACAACTATATGTTTATTTAAGTCTAAGGTACAGTAAATGTGAGTTGGCGGCAAACAGACAGCCCTTCAGATTAAATTGCACAGACATTAGGCTACCTCTGCTTTCAGCCTACTCCTTATACTCGCATCAGCACTGTTTGTAGCTTGTACTTAACATTAGGTCAGCATGAGAAGAATACATCATGTTCGTGTATGTGTTAAATACAGTGTTACCTTCATAGTAGGGATGTACTGATGTCGAATTTTCCGATACCGATACAAATTTGGCATATATCGATAGCAATATTTTAGAAACATGATTAAGGAAACCAAGAAATTCTTTTAGAAATAATGGTTTCTTTCTCTGGCTGTCTCTAAACCTAAATATTTGAACATCAGCCATCTGTAAAAGCCGATACCGATATTATTCAAAATTGTAAATATTGGCCAAATCCGTTCTTTGGTTGAAATATCGGTGCATCCCTACTTTAAAGTATTCTAGCTACATTTAGTTTTATGTCAATCAAGCCAGCAGTGTCCTTAAAGCCAAGATCATGTAGGTGCACGCTGCCATACAAGCAGTAGTTCAGCTTACTCCCTACCGACGATCAAGTGGTGGTGTACATTTTATAAATAGTGCCTGCTTTTTCGCAACCTTTTTCATTTGAAGGAAAATTATATTCATTTTTCTGCTAATTTAATTTTAACACAGGCTTCTGGTTAGTAGGGGAATTGATACTAATAATTTTTTAGTTTTTGATTCTTAAGCCCCCACCACATGCCCCCCGGATTTACTTCAGGTTGAATTTTAATATGATTTGTGTGCTTGTCATTAACAATTAGGATGTACAGTGCTGACCAGGCTACATTTCTTGTTTCTAAGGTGCAGAGACGTCACAATTAGTTGAGGTCAAACTAAGACAATGACCTGGTTAACACACAATGCTAGTGTTTATTCTATAGAAAAGCAATAATGATTTTTAAATACAGGACATACACTTTTCCGACACATTTAAAGGGATACCAGTCTTTCAGTATTAAACTTCTTTTCTCCTTTTGAACAAATTTAACCCTTACCCTGCTCTTGTAAATTCTGACTCAAAGAATACTTGAATGTTGTTTCTGAGTCTTATGCTAGATGTACATAAGTTTCCTTTCAACTTTGTGTTTTCAAATCCCACAAAAACCTGTATAACAACTTGTACATACGTCAACAGTTATCAATTGTAATATACTGTAATGCAAATTGTAAATTCCCATTCACTGTTAATG
>JAVQKG010031603.1:0-12842 GCA_036025885.1 Hypseleotris bucephala
ATTATCGCCGTTAAATTCTTCTTGAGTTAACGCGTTATTAACGCGTTAAAGTTGACAGCCCTAGTTTGTATTGTCCCCCCTTCCCAGGACTACAGATGGAAATTAGCTATGAGCTACAATCTGGTACAAACATCTCTGCCACTGTGCTTAATGTAATTGTACACTGTAATAATAAACCAATAACTGAAAATGAAATGAAAATAAAGTTGTATTATAAAAGCTATAAATCCTTTTTTCACTGTATCAAGATAATTCATAAAAGTGGGAGAAAAAGAACTGCATTCAGTATCGCCCTGATCTAGTAGGGTGAGTATATCCAGCATCAGAGTGCCTCATCTGGACAGACTGCCCATGCATCACCGAGGAATTAAATTTTAATGTCAGATAAAAATGAGCTGATAGAACACGGCTGCATGAGATTGAAAATATGTTTTCAGCTGCGTCTCCCAACACCAAAAGAAAATCACTGTGGCGGCTTCCTACTGCACACACCAGCCATGACCACCAGCTCACACTGCCCATCAAGAGACCGAAACCAGTAGAAAAATGAAACACCACTTCCAAATCTACTGGTGAAGGGAAGAGAAAGCAAGGCTTCTAAATGAACGGGACATGGCACTGCATGCAGGGGGAGAGCATAAATCACACTGATAACAGTGTGGGCAGGTCATAGCCACAAGCATTAATAATACACACATATACAGAGGCAATGGTGTGGCGGTCTTCAAGTCGTGTTAACAACAAAGCACCTCCATCCATGTGGGAGCCCTTACTGCTCTGACCTGGTCCTACACGCACACAGATAGCCACACAACATACAAATACTCACACACGCAGATACACACAAATGCACACGCGCCTGTCCTGGGAGATTTATTTCAATAGACTGCTGGACCTGTCACGCAACAAGTAAAAGGCTAGAGGGTGCGAGAGGGAGACGGCACTTTGGGAGAAAAACAAATCTCATTCCCGGCCTGCCTGCCTGGACCACACTACTCTGTCTGAGAGGCTAGAAGGTCTGCAACAATGGGTCGGGGGACGTCGGGTGACGGGTGCAAAAAAGATGGGGGAGAGAAAGGGAGACACAGTCGGTGAAAAAGCAACAACCAGGAAGCAGAGAGGCAGCTCAAGTAAATGATGATAAAATGGAACAGCAGAACAGAGGAGGCAATGACAGTGAGTGCACAGCTAATAAAGAAATACACAACAGAAAATTAACAATATATGGATATCAGCTAACGCATTTAGTAAGAAACACAATAATCCAATTAATATTTTGGTATCTGTTAGTCAGCCAAAAGTGGTTGTTGTGTTAACCAAAACTTCTGTATTCATCCTGAATACCTGAATACAGTACTGGTTTATACCTGGTTTGGAACTGATTGAGCTTTTAGTTGGTTTGAATTTTTGCCCTACTTTTGAAAAGCCTTGCATTCCACCATCAAAATGAAATAAATACATTGATTATCTTATGTCTAGTAGAAGTGAGATATCTAAACATACTGTAGTATAATTGTAATGCCATGGTTTTAATTTGACGTTGATTTCACCAAATAAATAAATACTGGCCACAACATCTTAATTTAGTCCAACCTTGGCCTTGTTTTAGTCTTCGCTTAATCTTAAGTTTTGATTTTGAAGCAATATTAAATGTCACAAAATTTAACATGGTTTTTAAATATTATTAAACGTATTGTCCAGCCCTTGTCCATAGTTTATAAAACCTGAAACATCAACTCAACAGTGATCGTTATTTCTGGGGATATTCACCAAAGTTCCTGCTTTTTTCTAATATTGCAGGTATAGCAGTCCAGAGGATGGACAGCTCTGGATACCTTCACAAAGCTCCTTGCCTCCCTTTTGAGACTTGGCTCCTTCTTCTGCCAACAAATAGCTTTCCCTGGTCCCCATCAGTGGAAGCAGATAGCACGGATACACAAAGCTTTACTGCTATCTACCGCTTGGCAATCTGTTCATCACACACTTAAATAATGTCTGTCTGGGAAAAAAGTGCGTGGCATGAGATGGACCACTGGCCAAAAACAACTCGTAGAAGGTCAAATAAATAAGGCTAAATTTGAGCTTAAAAGGAGAAAGCAGAGCAGACGTGTGTTTAATGAAAGAGGTTTTTTGGTGGATTTGTCGTGCTGTTTATCTGCGTGCTGCGTAAATGTCATCAGGTATTGTAAGCAAAGCCAGAAAGGATATGAATTTTGACACACACACACAAAGAAAAATGGGGAGGATACACACATGCAGTACAGTACTATGTCTCAAGCCCGCATTGCCTCTCGATGGTGTTATTGATCCGTCCTACTAACAGCTACCCGCAGAACCCACCTCATGTGGAGAAGGCCCCAGATTGATATGCGGACAGCATATTATAAATCAACAAGCTTAAAATTGAATTGAGCAAAATCAATTGCAGTTCAAATCCCCCGTTGGCTATCTTTAATTCTAATCATAAATCTTCTTCCTCACGTACACAGAGAGGGCCCTTCATTCTCGCCGCAACGGGAGGTCCAACTTATGAGAAACTCAAAACAGAAAGAGGCGATGATTTTTTGCTTTGTGCGGCTGATATGTAAACAAATACTGAAGCTAATATAATTGACCAAAAAGCGTCTCCTTTTCTCTGTGAGACATCTGCTGGGTTAAGATACAGCAAAGGACCCCTAGAGATTCACACTTCTTATGCAGGTTTGAGCAAATAATTTCAAACATGTTGCATTCTGTTGGGCCAAGTCTGCTGGTCCGATACTTCACAGACTCAGATAGTACAGTGACCCCTACAAACAGTGGGAGGTTATGTTTTAATGTGGGAAAAGTTGTGGAGTTTCAATAACACCTGCTCACACCTTCAGTTCTCGCATTTTGCTCAGTGTGGTCTTGTCAGCTGTCTTTAGTTTTAGTTGTTTTAATTTACTTATAAGCCAAATGGTACCCAAATATTTCGCCAACCCACTGCATTTAGGTGTTTAGGCATGGCAAATACAACTTATTGGAGTTTAAATTACGCCTAACAATGAGGAATAGAGGAGATTTACAAAAGGGTCTGTTTTACAATGCAGAGTATAAAACTGCTGATGCCAACAACATTCTCTAGGGTTAACATAGAATGGCCCTAAAGAAAGAGAATATTCAGTGAACAGCAGTTGTGTGTTGTTAATGACATAAAATTGGGCATAAAGACAATGGTAACTCACTAGAAAGCACTTAAACGAATGCAGACCTCTGCCAAGGCAGCTCATTTCCCCTATGCACTTTTAAAACAGTTCTAAATAGAATCTTCAGTGGGACTTCTCTTTTTGTTTGGGTAAGGGGAGGGCTGCTTCAGGAACTTTGAGACAGCCAGCTATTGTCATGTCAAACGTCACTGCTTGTCCCTCTAGTACACTGTAGTGTACTGATTTAGAGTGTGTTGGTTCTATGGGAGCCTCTGTTGGCCATGTGTTGTATTGGTATGCTAAGATACATATGTTAAGCAGTATCTGGCACAGTTCCAAACATGACTTGTCTGTTTTCAGGTAGTAACAGTTGATCTCACAGTGATCGTAACAAAACCACAGCTTTAGGAAGAGAACATAAGCCTCGGGGTGAATGCAGACTTGTGGTACATTTAGGTTTGTCTGACAAAACAAATGACACAAATGCAAGCTTAAAAGGTCATTTGGACAGTTTTGCTTCTGTTTCCATTTCTGTAAAGTAAAATGACAATAGGTAAAAATGTTAGACCAGCAAATCCATCAGCTCTAATGCAATGTAGGCATTTGTGTGATCTCAGCTGGTGTTTAATATATCCCAGCTACAGTGAGCAGCAATCGGCTTCTGCAACATCACCAGTGAAACCTCTTCAAAGCAAGGAAACAACCCACTTTTAGCTGAGGTGGTGCCATTGGTGGGCGAGCCTCAAGCTACACATCTCTGTCTGACAGGCCATGACGCAACACAAGGCAAGGGCTGCATATCAATGAGTTCAGGATAGTGTGTACCTACCGGCTATACCCATTGGTTAGTAGATTTACTCTGAGTCTGAACAAGGTAAACTGTTCATGTGAAAATTCGGAAGATGTGGCCAAAAAGAATTACATAACTAAACAATACAGATTGTGGTGAAATGATTCATATTAAGGGGGCTTTAATGAGCAGTAGTAAGGGAGGCTGCAGCTGCCTATTGTTGTTTTAAGCACATCACGCGAATGAGATGCACTGGGTCCATAGCAGCATAGGGCTGGGGGGGGAATGAAAGTGCCATGGCTGTGAAGCAAGTTTGTCCTCTGCTGTTTATACAGAGGTACTACACAATGTAATTACACGTTTGTTTGATATGAATTTAAAATCATGTGCAATAACAAAGGACCTGTTGAATTTAGAAGTGGAAGTGACCAAAAAAGTTCAAATTTAGCCGAAACAAATATTTAAAATGAATTATTACATTGTAAATACGTAGTGTAATATATGGTCTGACAAAACAATGCAGTGATATCATGTAAAGGTACAGAAAACATGACAAACTAATACCCCTTACTTACCACATTACTATGTAAGAATAAAAAAAAATCACAGCCTGTCAGAGCTAGGTGTGCACTTAAAATTTTTTTATCGAATTGTCTTTGTAACCAACCAACTAACCAAAGTTGGCTACAGGGACAATATAAAAACAACGCCAGATTGCAGTATGCTATATTAAATTGTGGTTAATAACCACGACATAGAGAATTATTTGTACCGTAGTTGTTCTGTTGTTGTTGTTATTTTCTTGAAATGAATAACTCTGTGATACAAATACAGCCATGTCTATTATTAGCATTTAGCAGCTAATCAAGTTGGAAGATGGTGATTTATCTGTAAATAATTTTAACAAAAGACACGTAACACTACAATACGGATACAAATTCAGTATACTTTGTCTGATGTGGGGTTACCATAGAAACACCCTTTATTTCCAATAAACCACTTTACTTTTGTAAAGCCGCGACGATTGTTAGCACCAGCATCATCTGATGCTAACACTGTCTACCTATCCAATATCTGGCAAAAACCCTCAATTTTTACACTTCTTGATCTGTTCTTGACACTCACCAGTCCTTCGATCTGGATCTGTTTTACGGGGGAGTCCAGGGTGCCGCCTGTAGAAGCCATCCCGGCGTTAGATACTGAACCGGTCTCTTTTCGTGAAGCCATTAAACCTACACACGCGGAACAGAGGAGGAAGGATTTCAGTGACGCACGGTTCCGCTTTTCCTCCTGGATAGAAACACAACTCACAAGAAGAGTTCCGCTTTCGTTCAACCTCAGCCTCAAGGCCTCGACCTTCATCTTTGTGGCCGTTTTAGTATAGTTTTGGACAATGACTGAAAACACTAAAAAGAAAGCTAAGCTAAAATCTGAATTAAACCCTAAACAAGTGATGTATACTCTACTGTATCACACCCATTAAATTGTACATGAGTTTCATATGTAAGTTTTTTATTCAAAAATCTGCTGTTAATGTTACCCCATTTTGACTATTGTCAGCTGCAACTAATTAAATACACGTTAGCTTTGGTGTCATGTATAAGATTTTTGTCACAACTTGTTTGTAGCTAGTTATTTGAGATACAAGCCAATGAACTGAAATAGCAATATAAAATTCACACATTTTACCAAGTACTTAAAACACTTTATTTCAAATCTTTACAGATGTATCACAACTAGCAGTTACCCAAAGACTAAAAATGTGGGATATTGAACTTACTGTAACAAGTACATTACCTAGTACATAATGCAAAAAAGTGAATAAGCATAAACACAAAAAGGTACAAAAAGTAATTACATGAGACTTCACTGAATAATCTGCCCGAATTATACATTTGATAGTTAACGCCAGGAAATATTTACCTTTTTTTTTCTGAAAGATTAACATTTGCTTGTCATTATATAACAAGTGCAACAAGGAGGAGGTGGGAGAGGTTTACACTTCTGATAAGCCAGTACCTTTTTGTTACATGTACAGTGTAAATACAAAGTTCAACATAAAAATAAAAAGGGCTTTTTGTAAAAATCTAAGTTTTAATACAAGAGGGGGCATTTAAAAAAAACAGTTTGGAATGAGCAGGCGACTGAATTTTTAACTTAAAACAAAATGAAGCTGAACTTGGTGACTGAAAAAGTAGCTTTATAAATATAATTGTTAAACATTCTTCCTCACATTGTCTTGAACCATATGAATACTGCATGATTCCACTTGTGTTACAGTAAAATCCTTTTTTTTAAAAAACTTTTCAACCAGTCCCCACTATCCCCCCCTTCCCTCCCAAACTGACTGACAGAAAAACAAAATAAAAAGGCAAAAAGTTGAGTACTTTAAAAGTTATGTCTGTTGCAAGTAGATCAGTGTTCTTCCAATGTCTAAACAATGTGAAATCTTGGTCCAGCAGTGGCAATAATGTCGCTGTAGGGCTGAGACTGGGACACCTCGATGGCTTGTTGCTTCTTGAGGACCAGAAAACTGTAGAACTTTGCAGCTGCCTGTTTCTTGTTGTTGCTCCGGCACAAGTCGAGCAGACTGACGGACTCTGCTCCAGTCTTTGCCATGACGCGCTGGAAAACACACACAAAGGGTTAATTAAGTATTTTGGACTCAACTTGCTAACATTAAACATATAAAACATGCAAGCAGTTTAGTACCTGCAGCCCGTGGAGCATCTGCTGTGTCCTCTTGTTCCACCTTTTCTCCTCCTGGTCCTGGTCTCCAGCCTGACCTTCCTCATCCTAAACAGACACAGCTCAGTCAATAACTCATTCTGTCAGCCTCGTGTCTAGATTATTTTAGCCCACAGTCATTCACACTGACCTCTTCCTCGTCACTTTCATCTTTCTTGTCTTTGCCCTTGTCTCCGAGCAGGTCGAGCTCAGGGACCAGCTGAGTCAGGTTGACACTGCTCTCCTCTGGAGGCAGGTCCACCTGGGACATGTCTAACCTCTGGGACATTATGGAGCGGTCAGCCACCTGTTGATGATCCAAAGAGGCCATCTGAGGGAAAAAAAAGATAATAAATTACTGCCCAATAATGATCATGACCCATTACCAACTGGTGTGTCACTTTTCTATTTTTTGTACTACATTCTGTTTTTTGTTATCTTCAACAATGACATCAATAAAAATCTAATTTATTGTTTGATAAAAAGCCTTCAAAAGGAAACAAAGTCTAAATACAGAAGTTTTATGACAAAAGTTCTCACAGGCATTGCATCCTTTTCCAGGGTCTTGCGTTTGACTCCACGGGGAGTGGATGGGGGAGGCATAACGGTCTCGTCCAGGGTCGTTCTGCTGCCCTCCATTGCAGAGTGTGCCAGCATACTTGGCTCCTCCATGATAGTCTGGTCTATAAGAACAAAATGTATCATCTATGACTTTTAGAGTGGCATTCAGTCTCCATTAAAGTAATTTTAAAAAAATCTTACCGATAACGTCTCTGTGCTGTCCCAAAACATCCTCTCTGGGCACCTCTGGGTTCTCCAGTTCTTTGAGGAACTCGTCCAGACTGTCAGCTTCACCGCCCTTCCTCCTCTTCCTCAGCTCATCCGGCACCAGAGGTGTCAGGCAGCGTGTGAACATCTGACATGAGTAGAAAGCTTTATTTAAAGACATACTTGCATCTGTAGTTGATGAAAAGATAACTGTTTATCCTCAGGTAAAAGCCCTGGGCAAGTGAAGACAAATTAGGAAAACGCATATGAAAAAATAAACAATGTGTCATTTGAACAATGAAAAAGCTCTGCTAAATTATGTATCCACACAAAGTTGATCTGTATTCTGTAGGGGTATGAGTGGGAGAGAACACTACAGAGGAAAAAGACAACACATTTTCTCCTGCCTGCCAAGCTTTGTCATTGAAGTTTTATAACAAAGTAGAAATTCAATAAAAAGGAAACAAAATCCAGCTAACACCATTGTTAATCAATGTCAAAGTCACAAGCTAATCAGCTAAATCAGAGGTCTTCACAGCCCTCTGCATATTTAACAAATGCCTCACCTTAAGCAGCCTGCCGTTCCACAGAGGCTGAGCTGGGAGAGAGAAGAGCTTCTCCACTCCTCCAGTTTCCTTCCACATCATGAGCTTCTTTGTGGGAGGGGCCAGGTCCAGTGTAGTCACAATGTCGGAGTAGTCAGACAACTGCGCCCTGATGGTCTTACTGTCCAGCTCCTTCACACTGTCTACAATCAGCTTCCTCTTACGCTTGGCTTTGGTCTCTTTGACTAAATGAAAAGAGATATATTAAAATATGGACAATTGTTCACCAATTGTGTAAAATGCCCTAATAAATTAACTGTTCTTACCAGTGATGTCAATGGGCTCCAGAGCAAAGGCTTCCTCCTCATTGTGAACCAGAGTGGTCTGTTCAGTCTGATCAGCCATAGCCGGAAGTGGCTCTGCTGGGCCAGAATCTGGACTGTCAGGCCCAGCTAAAGACAAAAAGACAATTTACTGAATTATTACAACTTTCTAACCTGGCAAAAGCCAGATCGATGTGTACCCCTCTGCTTCAGAGTGCTGCACATGGATCTGGACTCGCTTCATAGACCACTTTTTGGAAACATGTACGGAGAGCTGATTGGCTGAACGCAACACAACAACAGCTATGACGTTGCCAAACAAGGAACTGCTAAATTGAAAATGTAATGAATTAAATTAATTTAATAAATTATCGCTGGGTTATTTTTGGGCAAAGTACTATTAAAGCTGTACTACCTGATTCATTTTGTCAGATAATTATTTAGTTATTAGTACAGCAATAAAAGAAGTCATCTGAAATAAAAAGAGACTTTGAGGTCATTGTGAGAAGGAGCCGTTTAACCAATCACTCACTTTCATAGGACAGGAGCACACTGATCGGTCGATACATCCTCTATCTATCCAGAACTAGAATTTATCAGGAATAATGTGAAGGAGCTATTGTTTTATTTTAGCTTATTCCCAGTATTTTTTATTTTAAAGAATTAAAATTCTATTCCAAATCTAAGCTATGTTTTTCCTCATACCACCTGGCTTGCATACATATTCCTGCTTTTGTGTGAGACTGTGATAGAATGGAGGAATTAGGAAAGGAGAGGGTATAATTCAAACTAATTTTTACAGTTACAAAACCAGCTAGTGCAGCTATATTATGTATTATTATGAATTGAATGTAAAATCACAAATTATTATCACATATTGTGATAATACATTTTTACCGTATTGCCCACCCCTAACTTTAGCCATATTCAACAAAATAAATAAATCTGAGCACGTACGCGACTGTAGGTTGTCAAAGTCATCCTCATCGTCTCCATGGTCTGGGGGCATCATGACACTGTCTGTGATTGCTGGAGGGTCATCAAAGATACCACCTCCATCTTCAGAGCTCAACAGCTTATCGACTACAAAAGAAGGGAAAAACTTAACTCTTGAACAGTACAATCAGTTCATTGACAAGACTGAGGAAAGCTGAGCTTACCAAGCATCCCACCATCACTGTTGCCCATAGAGGCATCACCAAAGTCATCATACTCCATATGGTTGGATTTATCAGGGAGAGTGGCTGGCCCAGGTTCTGCTTCTAACAGTAAGTTAGAGGCTGTGGCACCATGCATGATGTCTTCTTCAAAAGTGCTGGCATCACGCATCATCTCTCTGTCGTCCATACCAAAGTCAGCTAGAGAGATCACAAGATTTACATAAGAATACACTACTCTGCTGCTCAGTGAGATGCAAGTGTCCATCAGCGTGAGCTCAGTCTTACCAAAGTCATTGTCCTGCAGGAGACTGAGGTTGCCAACATCTTCCCTCATAGTGATCTCCTCCACTCTGCTCTGGTTCAGAGTAAACTGCTGGGCCACATCTATGTCACTGTATAAGAAAACATTAGTCAGGTTTGCATTAAATATTTTAATGGCAGCAAGAAAGTCAATTAGTTTCTAACTCACTCTAGGTCAGGGAGTGGTTGGTCGAAGTCATGAAACTCCTCAGGTAAAGTAATGGCATTATAGGCTGCCTCTCTGTTTTCTTCAGGCAGATCCACCACACCTGGATATTAACAGAACACAGTTATTTATTCCATTAGTTCACATTTTAGTTATAAAATGTTTTATCCACATGTTCTATGAAACACTTTCTTACCTGGCCTGAAAGCCATTTTGATTTTAATAAAGGCTTCGTTACAGTCAGCAAGCAGGTATTTGGCCTTCCTATGGTAGATTCTCACCACCCCAAGGAGCAAGTGACCTGATGTACGTAAAGCCATTTTCACCTAGGAGGAAAATGTTTGGAGACAAATATAATTAAATAAGTACAGGAAAATCAATATCCACAAAGTCTTTAAGAAAAGAGGTCAGACAAAACACAACTCTTCTTTTACCTTGGGTGAGATGATGCTTTCCACACTGCTTTCAAGGTTGCATTCAAACACATGAGCCTTGGTCAGCTTCTTGTCCCAATGGGCCGCCAGCCAGATCTTGGCCAGCGGCCCACGTTTACTGAGGACAAAGTGGGCGTAAAACATTGCCCTGGATGTCCTGACTCACACACTCACAGGGGTGAGTATAACTGAAAAACAAAATGTATTTCCTAAGTAAAGTGCTAAAAGCAATACAAGTATTTAGACATGTTAATTAAGTACCTCCACCAAGGAGCTAATGCTTTTTTGGTTGCATCTGTGTGCATAAACTACTGAACAGATTTGGATGAAATTTTCAGGGAAGGTCAGGAATGACACAATGAATCAATTATTTGGTTTGGGAAATGATCTGTAGAAAGGAGCCACCTTGGCGGAGGTCTACGCTCGCCAAGTGCGTTCTAATTTAAGTTTAAAGTTTGAAATTTCAGGCTGTACCATTTAAACCTCTAAAGATAAATTGTTTCTCCCTTTTGACATAGGATGATATGCTTTGCAAAAAAAGGCACTTCCAGAAAACCGTCTACCGTTTCAGAAATTTACTTAAATAAATGTCCAACAGATATACTCCCCGCAATCATTTACAGTCTGAATGGCGCTGTATTGTGAATGGCTCGACAAAGGCAAGTATGTCTGCCCTAGAAAACTTTTTCAAAAATCCCGCTTTCTATGTGCTGTTGCTCACACAAGTCTACAAGTGTGTAAAAGATAGGAATGATATTCTGTAAACAACAAAAACACCGTAATCGTCCAGGTCCGATCTGCCACGCAAAGTGATCAAATCAGGCGCCCACCTTATGGAGGTTCCGCCTCTCATTGACAAACACTGGAAATGTAGCTAACATGTTGCTAATTGTTAATTACAAAGATAAGTGTGTACTTGCTCTCCTCTCTGACAGATCCACGAATTTGTTAATACGTGTAAGTCGTGTAGATGAAGTATACGTAACCGATTCTCTGTAAAGAAACATTTTTGTAAGGAAAGCGCCAAAAGACCGATCCACCTCCAGTAACTAGTCGGCGCCATTAAATCAGATATTAGCCGCAAGCAAAACAAGACGAAACACAGCCACAACAGAAACCTCAAATTTCACTTTAATGCATATATTTACATGCCATTATGTTTTTTAGAATATATTTAATTTAGCTTTATTAAAATTCATAAACGTGCACGCTCCCGTGAAAGC
The DNA here is from genome assembly GCA_036025885.1 of Hypseleotris bucephala. Taxonomy (NCBI): domain Eukaryota; kingdom Metazoa; phylum Chordata; class Actinopteri; order Gobiiformes; family Eleotridae; genus Hypseleotris; species Hypseleotris bucephala. Next base: position 11,604 of record JAVQKG010031603.1, read on the forward strand.
CCCCCGTACTTTTTCCTGCAGCACAACTGTCTCTGTGGCTAAAGGCTTCTCGTACAGCGAAGGCCGCGGTGAATAAAGAAGAGCATGCACATCTTTTCTGCGATATAAACTACACTAAACTGCGCCAAAATAATCCCGGTGTAAACGTACTCACCAGCGGTACCCCCTTTAGAGTGAAATCCCAAAGATTATGTTATTTCACCCAGCAGTTTCTTCCCTGTTGTACTCATTAAAACAGCCAAGATGGCGCCAGCCGCCTTCCTCCCGCTCAGCGCTGTCCTTTTAAAATCTGCAGGATGTTTACAGTCAAAAATGGCGGAGGAGGAGTCTCCAGCCCAATAACGACCAGCAGAGACAGGCACGGGTCAATAGGGGGCGCTGCGGGACAGAGCGCACTGGACGTGATCAAGAGGACTGCACGTAATCAAGGACTAATTTTTTAAATAGGTTATAGAAAGAAACTGCATGTATTCTCTTTTTTGACAAACAGCATGTAGGCCTACATATCCTTTTATAGTTTCAATAGCTGAAAATACTTCTACTTGGTAAAAAAAACAAAAGCGTGAATGTATACTGCTAGCTTTCATGTCAGCACCCTCTGGATAATTTGCTGTATGCTATGCTATCAAATGTTGGTAAGTCATAACAGAATTCTGATTCAGATCTATCCAGAACATATGCACTTTTGGCTGAAGAAAAGTTTCAGTTGATTCTGAATTAGCATAAGAAATAAACCCCCTAACTAAGTAGTTCTTCCTTTATGGATTTACACCACAAGAGTGAGATTAAGTGATGAAATAAAACTATAGTCTGGAGTAATTTCATAAACAGACTAGGCTATAGCAAGAAACTGTTTCAGCATCTCATCAATTGTTTATCTGATGAGTTATTAGGACCAAACACAGACAGAAACCTACAGACCATCTTATCTGCAGACAGTCAAATTGAGAAATTGGTATTCATTGAAGTAGATCTGTCTCTTAGGCACGAGCATCTGTTGCAGAAATATGTATGCCAGCTGAGCATATTTATGACTTGTCAACAGCAGGGATATCTGTCAGTGCATAGGTGACATGATATACAAAAAATAGGTATTCACACATATTGTTGACAAATGTGCACCTGTTTGTTCACAACTCAAGGAAAATTATAATTATGTGAGGATACTATACAGATTAAAAACAAGAAGGTCAGAACGCATTTGGGGAGTTAATATATCATAAACACTGGCTAATGATC
>JAVQKG010031674.1:0-14307 GCA_036025885.1 Hypseleotris bucephala
ATTCACGCATTCATAACCTCACGGCTGGACTATTGCAACAGTGTCCTGTCTGGGATCATATAGAAGATCCTGGACAGGCGCCAATACATCCAAAACTCCGCCGCCAGGGTCCTCACTCACACCAGGCCCTAGCAACATATCACTCCCACACTCATCCATCTACATTGGCTTCCCATAAAATTTCGCATCCAGTACAAAATCCTCCTCCTCACCTACAAGTCCCTCAACTCTCTGGTCCCCAGTATCTCTCAGACCTTCTTCACTTCTACACACCCTCACGCACCCTCCGTTCCTCGTCCACTATGCAGCTCACTGTTCCCCGCTCCAGGTTGCGGACTATGGGTGACAGAGCCTTCTGTGTCCAGGCCCCAACACTCTGGAACTCTCTCCCGTCACACATTCAGTCATCTGAAACCATTGGACAGTTCAAATCACTCCTCAAAACATTTCTGTTCAAACTGGCTTCCCCCCCACTCATTGACTGATCTGGATTATGTTTGTTTGTTATGTCTGTCTGTGCATGTGTTACTTGTAAAGCGCTTTGGGTGTCTTGAAAAGCGCTATATAAATTGAAGCTATTATTATTATTATTATTATTATGCAAATGTAAAACAAAGGTGTTTACAGCTCCTGAGAATGTCAGAATCTCAGCATACAGGATTACTTAAATGGGATGTAACAGAATACAGCAGGTGAAAACAGCATTACTTTGCATTTGTTTATATTGTGTTGCTCAAGTGTGCGTGGCCAGCAGGGGGAAAGAGTGCCTTAAAGGGTTATGCACCTAATCTGAAGTTGCAATCTAATAGTTAGACAGTTTTAATGGAGAGAATTGAATTGAGATGGCAAGTATGGGAATACCAAAGTCAAGAAAAATAGCTGCAGGAATAAGGAATAAAGGCACCCTTACTTCTGGCTACACAGCTTCAGTCAAGTCGAAATTGTGACGACTTTTGACTTCCAGGCTTTTAACTGTGACTTGAATTAATGACTCAATACTTCCACCAGCTCCTGCCCTCTGCGAGTAAACTGATTAAACACCAAACTGTTGGGTTGCACAGTGCTTTATATACATTAGAGGCAGAAGAATACCAGGGCACCTCTTTGATAAATATGAGGATCAGAAGCTGGGGGAAATTGGACAAATTATGGGCATTTTTCTTTGAGCCCTGACATCTACACGGGGAAAATCTGTTTCCTGGACTCCAGGCAAGATTACTCTTCGCTAAAAGTTTTTGTCCTTGGCTATTGGTGATGTATGCTATGTTTTAGTGCCTATTTATCACCATTACAATGCATTTAAATTCAACTTTTAGTAGAAACATTTATAAAGATTTGCTCAAAGATAAAAAGTCATGTATTTAAAATTTAGGCAATGCAAAAGCAAGATTGTTTTTGCTGTCGCCCATTGCACTGCACACACTGCTATAGGCTTTGCTTAAGCATGAGTTTACTTTTCAATTCTACATGTTATAATATAAAGTAAGTAAAGTGCAGTTTGAGAAGTATGCCATCTGTCTGTTCACTCACTCAGCATATTGACACGTAAATAAAGTTAACTTAGGAGTAAGAAGTCATCTTTAGACTTTAATTAGAAATGTTTATCATGCAAACAAGAGTTGGAAGTGAAGAGAAAATAAGCTCATAACAAAACTGGTGCACAACAATTCACAACTATACTTATGCACGTACGGACTGAAGTTTGGGGGAATCAAAACCCTGACCTCTATCTCACAAAATCAGGGGAGTTAACCACTTTGCTGCCATGAAGCAAAGTCAAGAACTACCAAAAACTAGAATCCCAGTTAGTCAGTAGCTTTGTTTGCATTTAAATTCTTCACATATTCTCAGGTATTACTAGCTGTACTCTCAACTTTGGAAGTTGCATGACTGTTGCTGCGTTCCAGACAACTGAGAGGTCATACCATTCCCACTTGTAAATTACAGTTTTCGACTCCTGACCGTTACAGTAAAATGATCTTGTTGTATGTCAACAAATACATTAGCATTAGCGGTTCGCTCATTTAGTATTTTACAGAGAACTAATTTTATAGCAGTGTCTTCATACCAGTTTAAATGCAGAATGTGTTGTAATCAACAATTGCAAAACAGCTTTATAAGGTTTCAGAAGTGGGGTAGGAAATTATAAGTTTTGATCTTCTTCCTACTCCATCTAAGCACAAATGTAAATATATTGTTATTTAGTTTTTTTAAATGTTGCTCAAATAAAGAAAGTGAACTGAACTGAAGTAGTTGAAGTTTGATAATTTAGCATATACGTTGCACTATGACATCACATGACAAGTTGTCTGGAACACAGCATAACATTGCATTAAAGGTTCACAAGTTTCCTAAAAACAAGAGTTAAAAATAAAAAATGCTTAAAACTGACTACCTGTCCATATTCTATGATGTTAAGTAGGTCGTCCTCTGATGTTACTGTAGAGGCCAGGGGAGGAACTAAGGGAAAGAAAATTATGACAGATTACCTATTCATATCATTGAACAGAACAGGGTCAGATAATGTTTTATAATCAGGAAATGTATGGACTGCACTTCTAAACACAAAAATGGTAACAGTCAATGAATAGGGCATTTAAAATATGATATACACAAGCATAGACATTCAGAAAGTGTGGCACTGCAGCACTTTGCAGCATCTCCACCAGCCTGTCTTTTTGCCTATTGGCCCATTTGCCGGCCTCTCTGTACCGGCTGGTTGGTTGGATGAATGACTGACTGGTCCGGCTGGCTGGAGGCATGCAGCAGTGTCCCCAAAGCTTTGCCCTTCCCTCCACCTCCATCTGTCTCTCTCTCCCGCTCTGTCTCCCAGCAATGCAGCATGAAGTTGCTCTAGATTACACAGAATACTTATGACTTGGCTTGTTTTTTAAATATATTTTTAAAGTATCGCCTTTAGTGATGCCATGCGGTAGTAAACAACATCTGAATGCATGAGAAAAGATGAACTGTGGACCTATACTCTTTTGTCTCCTCTTACCTTCCCCTTGTTAAAACGCTGAAATATAAAATGCTCCTATTTATTTGGCACCGCTGTCTGCTTTGTTACTTGTCTAACCTTGAAACACGTCCTTTTATTCCCTGCTCGTGGCGCTGTGTAAAGTTTGCTTGACGGTGCGTGCCACAAATAAAGTTATCATTATCACCATATAATGCTCAAATCGCCCCTGACCACATTAAACACATCGCATGGAGGATGAAAGTGGCGCCACACTTACAGAGACAAATAGCCTATAAAGGAAAACACACATCTACAGCTTGAGCATAGGTGATGGTGCAAGATAAATGGTACTTAAATATGACCAGTGACTTATAGTACAAATAAAGAGGCCATAATGCATCTGACCAAATGTCCTTCCTCCTTCACTGGGTCACACATACACTCAGCGGCCACTTTATTAGGTTGACCTTGTACCTAATAAAGTGGTACCCAGAGAGCGGATTTAGTGCACTTGCTTAATGTTTTGTCATATTGGGTGTTTAGAGATATCAATAAAAAAATCAAGAGATAGAGAAAGTCTTCTGCCGACCTTGATGTAACAAGTAATGTGAGCTAATGATGCCACTTACTGGATAGTGTATTTTTAACTGTTCTTGTTAACTCAAGACATTGTTAAATGAGAGTATTCAGACAATTTGTGAAATCTGCTTAACTCCATCACCATGTTCAATGTTAAGTCACTTTTCTGCTTGATTCTGAACCTTTGTATGAACTTGTTTTAAACACGTGACAAAATATTTTGGCTTAGTGGCTGATTTGCTATTTGAGCTCACAAGCAGGCAAGTCTACCTAATAATGTGGCCATGAGTGTTATTATTTTCAAAAGGAAACAGACAGCTAGGTAGTTGTCAGATAGTCTGGTCACTGCAAACAGAGCCAATCCTTTGCAAAGTCCCTCCTAACATTTGTCGGCCAAAGCTACTGCATTGCAGCAGAGAGCTGTCCTCTGCTCCGCTCCCCATCTCTCACTCTGTACTTGGCTGGAGGGAAGTCGAACACTCGCCGCATTAGGACCTGTTGTTGTTGTGGGATTTTGTGCAATTAAGTTCTCGCTGTGTTTTTCTATGCAGTTAGTGTAATACAGAAGAGAGAGATTCTTGATGACATAAGACAGGTTTAATATGTGCTATAAGCTTTTGTTTAAGTTTTCTTACCTACATAGATTCATTCATTCATCTTATTTTGGTAAGAAATTGTGGGTGCCTATTGGTCTATCCAGCAACAATGGGGAGAACCGCATTGACAGTCACAAGGCTGACAGACACAACAACAATTCACTCTTACACCCATTAAGTGAGAGCAATTTCATGTCAACTATTCTCAATAATAACAACACATGTTTGAGCACATATGGCTAAAAGTTCAAGTTAAGTTCTAAATTGTTGCTCTGAAATGTAGTACCATGTGTATGTTTAATACCTTTAAATGTTATGCATAAATACAATATTATGAGCTGGCTTTTGTTTTAAGCGGCAGCACCTTCCTCCTCCCGCCTCCTTACTCAATGCATACAGCGGCCTGTCATGTTAAATCACTCTTATTGCCTGTAACTTTGCCTTCAGCTACACTAGAGTTAATCATCTGTGGCTGACTATATTAAAAAGGTGTGGATAACTACAAACAATATGTGAGCTTCATCATTTTAATTGTGTCATTACAAGGCTCTAAAGCAGCAGTGAACCTGTCATATCAGCGTCTAATGAATGTCTAAATGTTTGGGTCGTGTATATGCCTTTACGTAGACTCCATTGTAAATGTCATCTTACTGTATGTCACTTTTTAAAATGTGTTGGAGTTTCTTTGGACTGTGAGCAGACCAATAGACTGTATTGATGAATACTAGATACTGGGATAATTTTTGGGATAAAAAATATCTTTTTCCAGCATAGTTGCAACCTGTGTTTAGTAAGTTAGTCTTAATGACAATGCAGCCTCATCTTTAGGGAGACATTGAAGAGATTTAGGGTAACTTTACAGTGATACAGCCCCACACTGACAGGTCCTTGTTGACTATCAGCTGGTAATAGCCCGTATGGTCCTCTTGTTGCAAAAAAGACTTGCTTTTTCTCCAACCCAGATGTCTCAGAGCCAATTACAAGAGTACAGTGACACTTCTGGACACTGCTAACCTATCTTTGGACCTCTTGTACTGTCTTCACAAAACCACTCACCGTCCCTTTTCTAAATTGTTCTTTCTTGTTCACATTTTGCTGCATTTTTCCTCTAACTTTGCTCTGTTCCAGTGTGTTGACTGAAGAAACGCTGACTTTAAAGAAGCCTTCATTTGCATCCGCTCAAATTCATTTGTTAACTCCAGAGTTTTACTGCAATAGCTCCCAGCAGTTTCCCAAGAAGCCTATAAAACTAAAGACACACAACTGTTTAACATGTACATAATATTACTTGGGTGTAAAGTGGCTGTTTGGTAAAAACTTCTTTTTTGTCTCTAACATCTTTAGCTGTTTATTATATTTTGTGAATCCTTTGAATTTTAAAATATTTTTATATATATGTCAAACCTATCACACATCATCAAAACAAAAAACTCTTGGCATGGCACTTATCAAAAAGTTACAAATTCATCATTTTACTTTAGCTTACACTTATAATTAAGAGTGATACTATACTAATAATAAGTAATCTTATTCTTTCATCACAGTCACATGGTGGTGGTGGAGGTAGTTAACTTTATTTTGGTAGCCATAACTGTCCTGCCCAGACTGACAGAAATGTGAAAAGCATACTAGCATATTCTAGTAGCATACAGTATATAGCATTTTCAATGACAAATGCATAATGCAAGGGTGACAAATTTTTAAGCAAGGACAAAACCAATCAAAACCTTCAGAAAATATTTGGCTTTCCACATAGAATAAGTCTAGGCTAAATTAATGGGAATAAAGTAGCCCCTGCTATCAAAACTAAAATACAACTAATTAGGATCTACAAAAAATCGTTTAACCAAAACTCAACCAGAGATTCCCAGGTTCCACTCAAAGAGTCCAGGTACCACCAGCTGTCTCAGTACCACAGTTTGACAACCACTGCCGCTTAGACCATTAAAGAGCCATACAGTGAAATACAAAGAGCTGCGGTGGTAATATGCCTGTACTCCCGCACTGCCTCAGTCAGCTGGTCATCAAATTGACATTGACATTGCTGTACAAACTACCACACCTTTTCTGACCAATCACACAATCTCTGACACCTTGCCAAAAAAGTTGTGCTTAGCCGACGTATCAAGAACAAGCTAGAACTTTTTTTTGCACCCCCCAGCGCAAAAAACGTTGTATGAATTGGTCTTGTCTCAGGACCAAACCTAAACATTCTACCATTACTCCCTCACTTTCCTTTAGTTTCTCATTTCTCTTGACTTTATAAAAATCCCCTCCTCATTTAAACCATGTTATTCCAGCCTACTGCCTGTCTACTCTCTCTCTCCCCCCCGTGTCCTATCTTCCCCACTTCAGAAAGCTGCCTCTCCCATCTTGTCTTTTGCTAAAATACTTTGGTCTCGGCTGCTCTTCTCTCAGGGCAGGGATCAACCACAGCCCATTTCACACATGACAGAGTGCGCTGTATGCCGTTGATGTATGTCTATGGGCCTGAGGAAGAGGAGGAGGAGGAAGAGGTGGCAGTGCTGCTGCTGCTAGTGATGGGTAGCGATGGAGGATAAGGTAATGAGCATGGAGCATTCTGAAAGTGCCTATCCCGAATTTCAATTTTACTCTTGCCAAATAAACGCATTGAAATTCCACTCATACCTTCATAAATATTCTCGACCAAAAAGACGAGATTTAAGATTTTTGACTCTCTTCTTCTTTTTGACTCTCACTTAATTAGCAAGATTTTTTTACCTGTTTTCTCAGCTTATAACAGTGCATTAAGCCAATGCATTTGATGACATGCATATTGTATGTTCAAGAAAATTATACAAAACTGCTGATGTTCAGAGTAAAGACAACATCAGATTTTAAGTAACTTTGTCTTGGTTGTTGCTGGGTCGTTTTAGAATTACCACTGGGATTTTCACCAAATAAAAGCATTGATATTCAACTCATACCTTCATAAATATTCTCAACAAAAATAAAAGATTAGAGATTTTGACTCTCGTCTTCTCCCTGGTTTGAAATGCCAGACACCAAAACACAGCATATCAGTTTGCTCATTTGCTGGGCTGGACATAAATTAAACGGCTCCAAGAAATTTTGTCATGGTCTCAGGCCAACACAGATCGAATTGTATGATTTACATCTAAATTAGATTTTTGGATGTCTAGATTTTAAAATATGTTTAGTCATTTTCCTTGCCTGGTGATTTGTAAACTTAATGGTTACTCAAGAAAGGGATACTTTACTTTTGATTAGGTTTAGTTTCTCAGGAAATAGTTAACAATAGAAAAGCATAAATACAAGAAAATGTAGGGCAGGCAGATTTGCTCCAACGTAGTTAGGCAACTATTCTCCCAAAGTGTAGGGTCCTTACACTTCATTTTTAATGGTTTCTATAACTTTTAATTTTTATCTTTTTCATGTTGGTGGCTGGCAATTGACTGATTGTGTGATGTTTCAATAAATGTCTTGGTAAAGCACAAAAGTGTAGGGTCCTCTCTCGATATTATCAGCTGCATAGTTAGCAATGTTAGTTATCCTCTTAACCTGAAGATATTTTGTGAACAAATGTTTGAGGGTTTAGCTGAGTAGTCATTGTAATTTTAGGCATTTTCTATTTAACCTTTCCTGTAAACTAAAGAATTAGATGTCTAGAAATATAATCACAAACCAAGTATTTCCTCTCTGGACACAGACCAAATATTGTAGATAGTTCTTATGTCTGCGTGGCTGCTGGCTCCACCGATATTCTGAGTACCATAGTTTGGTGAAATTGTCTGAAGCAAAGGCATAGAAATTGTGAAAAGGTAGAAACATTTCATTTCTTATAGACGTCTGATGGAAGGACAGGTTACACTGTTCAATCCCATGTGAGTCAAATGAATTGGTTTTGCTTTGGCGCCAAAACACCTGTGTATATGTCAGAGTGTATGTCTGAGATGTCGGGATTCAACTTTTAGATTGATCTTGTTCGTGTTGACACCGAGCATATACAGAAAGTTTGGCCTACTTACTGTATAACTTTTTTTTTTTTACTATAGAACAATCCTTGACCTGTGCATCTGTAACTAGGTTAGACTTTTCTAGTACTGGCCTCTGCAAGTTTTAATAACATGAGAACTAGGACTCCACAATATAAAAAACATGCTGTATCCAATAATCTATATGACTGACTCAGTACATGGCCATGACTAAACCCAGGCTTAACTAGGACTCAATCTGGATTCAGTCAACACTAAACCATGGCTAAACCTAAGCTTAACCACTAAATCAGAAGTCAATTATGACATGATTAACCCAGGATTAAACTATGGCTAAACCAGGAACTAAACTTGGACTCAACCAGGACTAGCTCACAGCTAAACCAGAACTAACCAAGACAAAACTGAGAACTAAATTAATGCACACTAGATCTTGTTTTTGTAACATTTGATTTGGTGACTATCCATCTTTCATTAAGGCTTTCTTGCCACTGCTGATTATCAAATAGATTTTTTGTGCAGCCCTAATAAAAACAATGCATCAGTAAGCCAGAGTATATTTAAGTGTTGCACATTCACTTAAATCTATTTGGACCCAGGATTTGTAGGTTTACAGGCTGCAGTGGAGGGGTGAGCTGTGTTGTGCAACATGTTGAACTGTACAATGAAGCTGCTGACTTCCAGGGACTTGGAAAAGAACTGATTACTTAAACATGACCACGTTTCACTGGATTGTTGAGTGAATGTGATTGGTTTGTTGATTTAGTTCTACAGTTGGGATTGTAATGCTGGTTGTAATTTAGAGATATTTGAGCAAACTACAAGAGATGCGTGTTTTAACTCATTGTCTAGCTGTACCCTGCCCAAGATCCGTATAGTCGCTGGTAGAGCCTGCAGGTTTTTTATTATCGTAAATATTGATGGCTTTAGTTGGGATGCCTTAAAAACACTTTTCCCCAGAACAAGTACTTAGAACCAGTGGAGACCACCAATGAGGTACTTTTACCCATTAACGATTTGGCTAAGCTCATGTTTACATGCAGCCCTGTGGAGAAAGGAGGGAGTGCACCAAGATGATAACATAAACAAGTACAACTGATTTGGTAACTAAATATTACAAAAATCTAAGGTTATTAAGTTATACATTTGACCAGCTTTAATGATGTCACATGTGAACTGTCTTGTTGCCAAATATAAAAAGAAACTTGGTTGTACAAAAAAATGTAAACTAGATACTGTTAGCTTAGATGTGGCTCACTAATGACTTAATGGTTTTTAGATAAAGCTTTTGTTGATTAGACCCGAGGCAGTTACATCGTCAGTTATCGTCAGTTAGACAGATTTATGGAGCTAAAACTGCAGCTAACGACACAAAAAGATGCTAATGGCACCACAAACCTGCTGCTAATTTTGGTTTAGAGATAATAGCATCAGACTGCACACACACCAAACTCAAAACATCTGCCAGGTGATTATTTATCTCTATCAAATACTTGAACCAAGACCAAATACACTGTAAAACTCATTTTGGCTTTTTGACTAAGAAACAAAATGCCTTAAAAATAAGTTTACATTAAATGTGTCTGGGTCCTATTATACAAAGCTGCCCCTTGTAAATAAATGTGAAAGTGAATGGTTTGTCAGTGCGTGTGTCTAAATCAGATTCAGTTCATTATATTTATTATTATTTATTATTATAATTATGTATTTCTTATTTTCATTACATTTCAGTTTAGATTTTTTGTTATAAACTTAATCGGGACTAACTAGAACAAAACTGAGATCCGGATTTTTAAATTGCCTATTTAATTTGGTTACTTCTCCTTTCCCACTCTTTTTCTTATATAGTTTTTAATTATTTCTTTCAGCTTAGTAATAACAAACAGTGCGCAGTTGCGGAGGATGATATGGAGGGTGTGATCGCAGCAGTAGGTTTTGCGACGTTGGCCGAGAACCAAGACAGAGACGGAAGTTTGTAAACAAAAACAAAGACAGAAAAAAACATGTTTACAGTTCTGGTGTGATACCGATGTAGCAGCCAGCTGGAATAAAGAGATAAACAGAGATTAAATCTATACCATAAGTTTGAAAACAATACTGTAGCAAAACTTCATAAAACAGTTTTAGTTGATATTCTGTCTGTGCTAGAGGGTCGCATTTATTGTTGTGTCTCTCATAAAATATCAATCTTCTGGTGCTAACAGGAGATGAAAATTTGAAATTGCAATTGTGAATGGATTGCCACTATTTATTTTTGATGCCACATACTGGGGGTGGTAAGCAAGCCTCAAGTTTCCTGGGGGTAGCCTGTCTGACCACCATTAAAAACAACACATGAGCAAAGTGTCTTGCCCAAAGATACAAAGTAAATATGAACTGCCAAACAGATAAAGACGCCACTGATTGCACACTGAGTTATTACATGTTTTTTTCCCTTGAATCTTTGGCTCACAGCCTTCATCAGATCATTCTTATCTTCTTTTTTGAACCACATGAAAAGAATATACAGAGAACATTACCAAATAATGCACAACCCGCTTCAGCTTTTCGGCCTTGCACCATTTTTAAAATCACTGACAAGCAAGCAGCATACTATACCAAAAGTCATTATGATTATAAACTTGGTAAAGTGTCTGAAATGTACTTAATTTGCAAGTCATCAAGTTGTTATGATTGATATCATGGTTTAGTCAGACTTCCACTTACCCGTCTTTTGCATAACTCATAGAAATTACAATACTGGCGAGACACAAGTGTAAACTGGCACTTTACTATTTGGCCAACTCGACCGAAAGGCAGTAATTCTGGTTCAGTTTGATTTCCGACATAAAACCCAACACCGTTATATGGAAATTTATCCTTTCCATTAAGCCTGGATGGAGACCTAAATTAAATCAGGGTTTGCGGTCTACAGGGAGGCGTTGGCATGTCGCGAGGCCAGGGGGCGACAGGAAGAGCCAAGGTAAGAGGGACAGAGCTGGCCCCGGATTGTGAGCAGGACACTTCGGGGCCCAGTGAGAAGCCATCTGTCCCAGGGCAGGCCAGGAGACGCTCCCCTGACAGCATGTCACCACCATATGCCACTGGAGATGGTACACTCACTACAGGCATCGGCTGAGATTGGTACACTGGTGCAAGAGGTCTGAACCTAACTGAGATGACCCGATATGAATGCTTTGAAAAATATAGCCACAAATAAATAACTAGTCAATATAACTAACCTGCTGAGGATCTTAGCATAAATGGAAAGTAATCTACCTAACATTGATTCAACCTCCTTTCTTTTGTTTATTCTCATTAGAGGTTTCAGGTAATACAGGGAACATGCACCATTCCATATTGTACCATGGTACGAACTCACAACCTCCTGACTGGGGTCCTTAGTCCCTTTTCCACTGTGGACACAATTGGTATGAGTATAGTACTTTTGTTTACTTATGCAGATTGGTGCTATAGAAATGTTGCTGAAAGTGTTATCAAATATATGAATCAACTATCATCCAAACATGGTAACTAAAGCTATACAAAGAAGGTGGGCCAAACATGCCAAGCCAATCTTGTAAAATGACTGTAGCACAAAATTCAATACATTCCCTTGGTGGCACTCTCCATGTATAAAACTCTGTCACCTCATCCATTACAAATACGGTCCCCGGTCAAGGTGTCAGCAAACCAGCATCAATCAACTCAATGTCCACCATCAGAGAGAGACAACATCACAGTCTCACAATGCACAGAGTGACAGGCGGCAGATCAACATACGCTCATGAAACAGGGAGATGGAAAGCTTTGATAGACGGCAGAGATAGGCTCAGACAGGAGGACACAGATAGAGGCATATAAGCAGAAAAAGGTCATTATAGATATAGAGACAGATGGATAGACAGCAAGTATAGGTGATAACAAACATGGCAGGGTAACAATATAAGTTTGCTCGGACTTTGGATGGTTAAAACTTTTCAATACTTTATCTCCTGTTGATTTGAATTTGTATCTATCTTGTATGACTTGCTGACCGAATGAAAAAAATATATATGAAAAAAATGCATACCTTACAAACATGACAGGGTTACAATATATGCTTGTTTGGCACTTAGGATAGTTGTGTCAAAACTTTTCAATACGTTATCTCCTGTTCATTTAAACTTGTTTCTATCTTGCATGACTTGCCGACCTTATAAAAAAATATATGAAAAAAATGTGTAGCAGGGCCAAAACCAGTTAGCCTGGCCAGAGAAACTCATTCACTTTCTTACATACATATAAGTACATACCCTTCAACCATAAGAGGCACAATGCATCGTTGTCCAAATTTTTGTTCTCTATCTAATTTAGAGACACAAAGCATATTGGGTTGGAATATAAGCATCCAGTATATAAGCTTTTTTAGTTTGAGGAACAAGCCTAATCAATTACACTTTATATCTCAAACTGAGAGGGACCCAATAGACAGAATAAAAAAGAATGGCTGGCCAGGTTATAAAGCCGTAATGCCAGTGCCCAAATGCTACACTACACCTTGGCAGGATGAAGAGAGACTCATAGCGACACAAGGACAGATGGACAGACAGACACTAGACTTGGACACAAAGGCAGGTATAGACAGGGGACAGTGCCAGGTGAGCAGGACGTCCGGGATCAGCTCACGTCACTCTCCGTTTGAAACAGGAAGAGGGTCATCTACACAAACTGGAGCGGAGCTACTGCTGACGTACACAACTGTCCACCTGCTGACTGTCTGGGATCATGGTGTGTATTGTTCCGCAGAATAAATGGAGTTATAAACAACGGCCTCATCTTGTGTACTTTTTAAGTTTTCATAATAAAAGTGTACACCATATGATAATGTTACGCTGGGGATAATCCATGGGAAAGAAACATTGACACAAACACTGAAACTACATAAGAAGTGTGGCTTTGTACCACAACAAGATAAAATAACAGTAATAATGCAACAAGAATAAATTGTATAAGCTAGACTTGGTCCTATATTTACAAGGGCCCAGATTTGGACTTAGGAAAACTGCTCCATTAGCCAATAAAACCAAATGTACTTCAAACATTTACAGATATCAACATAATCACTTGCTCTCTCACTTAGAATTGTTGGTTTTTGGTCACAATTGTCTTGACCATAATAATTGCAATTAACAATCATATCACAATAATTTAAAAAAGTTGAAAAAGTCCTTAAAATGCTTGTTTAGAATCTCTACTACCTGAACTTGAATTGATCTAATAAATTATCTGTTCACAGTAAAGGACATTTGAGATGCAAATAAACAGTCTAGATCAACTTCAAAATCATTTTCACCCTTGCAATTCAATTTTCCAAACCTTATCAAAATCTGAGCAATATTTTTTGTGATATAAGGAGGTGGTGTCAGTGGAGGTAACTAGTTGAAAAAAGGATACAGTCTATACGGTACATCAAACATATGACATTTCTCAGTGTCAGTCTTGGCTAGACAAAGGTTTAAGGGGTAAGTAAATCATTTCAAAACAACTTATAAATATTCATGAAGCTTGCATCAACTTAACTCTCAGTGTTTCTTGAGGTCGAGACAGTGGCCAGACGTCTGCCTTCTTTCTAACAAGTCATTTCGATTCCCATTTTATTCTGATTATCCTTGGAAAACCTGAGCCTGTGTAAAAGCACCTAATAATCACTTTTTCCTCTGCTATTGCTATTGCTACGAACACCAGAAATTTTTGATAAATACTGTAGCAGCGCTTTAATAAATCTGAGAGCTGGTGAATTATAGATGGACTTTTTTACATTTAATTCAAGTTTCTAAGTTCTCCATCAAATTGTCTGCTCATTTATTCTCAATGCGCCACAAGTATTACATATTGTTCAATAAGTAACCAGCTCCTGTACATGTGTGCGTGGCTAAGGTTTAACACTGGGATAACAAAGACCTTGCCAATGGCTGTATTTTACTAAGGAAATATCCATTCCCTCCCAAAAGATCTAATGCTAAATACTGCATCTAGGAAAGCCTAGAAATTAGTTCATCTGCTTCATCATCCTAACCACTTGCACAAAACATTGGGCCTATCTTGCAATGGCTATAATAAAGTTGATTAGGTATCTTGTAGTTTAGGAGTAACTGTTTTATCCACTGTGTTGGCGCAAACGAACTAAAAAAAAGCATAGTATCTTACACAAGCTATAATGGGAAAAAAATAC
>JAVQKG010031724.1:0-11238 GCA_036025885.1 Hypseleotris bucephala
GAAGATACTAACTCCAGCCACAAGGTGTCAGTATGAGAACAAATCACCTTTCTTTAACATTATGAGGAAGAGCCAGTGATTTAGCAGTGAAGTATTTTTTTATAATCTCCATCCAAAAGGCCAGAGACAAGTTCACATAATCTATACAGTATCTAAGAGCATTAAATTACACACATTTTAATAAACTTTTTTTTTTATTGCTGCATGAATGATCATTGTCATAAGAGCATCATGAGGGTGTCAGTGGTGGGCAGGAGACAGCTGAAGGAGTACTTTCCGTTGTCTTCTCTCTATTACAAAATATTGTATATCGAGGGCTCATTTGGAAGTTTGTGGCGTTTCTGTATTAGCCTTTTTCAGTAAAATTGACTTATTTCACGCCTAACTGATTGCATTGACCACATTTGATTCTAAGGTGTGTAAAAATCAATGGTTAAAATAAGCTTTGCATTTGTATGGGACAGGGATTGCAAATAAAACTAGCCATGGGATGAAAGTAATAGACAGTGAGTAGAAAATAGCTATTTCCTCAATTTCTTGCATCTGCATCACATCAGCTGAACACGCCCATTGGCAGGATATGTGAATGTGTGCTAACAATATAGTACTGAGAGGCCTATATGAGGCTAAAGATACCCCTGTGTGAATATGCATTGATTTTCTTTCATCCTGTAACTTATGTCCGTAACTTAAAGCAGAATGAATTTTTATGGGAAGGTTAAGTATAGGAAATGATGAGTAGACAGCTGAGTGCATCAAAAAAGAAATGCATTAGGGCTGCAACTAACAATTATTTTCCTAATCAATTAATCTGTTGACTATTTTTTGATTAAACAATTAATAAGCATGAAAGTTGCTTAGAAGGCTGAAAAAGATGTGCTAATGAGTGAATATACTCTTGCTTATTGGTTGAATTGTTAAATGGTTAAAAATTGTTTTGCCGAAACATTGATGTCAATGTATAGTTCTAATTTTACAGTAGCGCTAAATCACGTTACAGTCACTGGCCACTTTATTAGGTGCATCTATTCTCATTTCCACACTTTACCAATCAGCCAATGACAAGGACGCAAATGAAAAAGAGAAAATATCTGGTTAGGTTTTGTTCTTTGGTCAGTGGATAATGTATAAAAACTGGTTTGAGATTTTAACACAATTAATTTACAGTCTGTAATAGAAAAAGACACTATACACGTGATCAATTACTGCACAAATGTGACCGACCGACATCTAATTGTTTTATTCCCATTGGCTGGTTTACTCACTGATTGCCACTCAGGCTGCAGATGTAATCATGTAAAAGCAGATGATCATGGACAGCGCACCAAGAGGTTAACTCAAAAATGACTGCTTCATTTTCTGTAAAGTCAGTGTGGAGAGACAAGAGCTCTAATCACATTCTTCTGGGACGCTTGAGTGAAGAAACTAAAGGATTGCACGGATGTTTGTCGCAGAAATTACATATTGATTTTCTTACACTATGTTGCTCTTTTGATTGCCACTGGTTGATTGCGCTCTCCCATTTTTTTATTTATTTTTTGCCATTTTTACTAACCTCCCATTTACACTATACACAATTCTCATTTCTTTTTCTTTGTCATTAATTCACTTAGTGCCTAGGTTTATGGATGCACTGTACCAGGTTGTGTCAAATAAGTGCAGCTGACCCTAGCATCTTATGTAGCAACACATCTACATAATATAAATTTAGATTTTCTTTGTGTTTACTAATTCTAGTAGTTGTTTTTTTAATTACGTTTTGTGTATGGTTTTCTTTGTGGTTAATTATACTCCGTGTGCAGGAGGTCAAGACCCTATAGGGTGTTTCACAGACCTTGATTTGAAAAATGTTTGTTCTTCTGTCAAAACATATAGCTTAGAAGATAGGACTGCTATATTTGGCTTTTTGTGCAAGCTCATAAGTTATAGACATAGAGGGCCATGTATATTTATGCAAATCACATCCATCTTTTATTTACCCATGTTGCTTCTTCAACATTAATGTTAATTTAGACAGATTTTTGAACATTTCTGTCATGCTTTGTAGAAAGTTACAGTTCTTTTTTGTTAAGATATTTTTTGGCCTTTTCGGCTTTATTTGACAGGATTGCAGATTGATAGGAAACTAGGGAGAAGAGTAGGGAGTGACATTCGGCAAATTGGCATGAGCCGGATTCAAACTCACAATGCTGGGACGAGCACTGTAGGCTCTTGTATATGGGCCACATGCTCTAAAGACTGAGCTAAACCATGACCCTCAGTTCTTTTTTTAAAGAAATTTTTAGGCTGTTTTTTGGCTTTGTTGACAGGACAGTAAGTGACAGGAAATCAGGGTGATAAATGGGGAGTGAGATTCGGCAAACTGTTTTGAGCCTGACTTGAACTCTCAATGCCGGGGAAAACACTGTAGACTCTGAACATGGGCTGGTTGCTCTACCGACTGAGCTAAACTGCAGCCTAGAAAGTTACAGTACTATCATCTTTCTTCAAAGCCTGAATTATTTTAGTAGATTGTTTGTAAAGTGTATCATTTTTGTTTAATTCCAGAACAAACCAGTGTCTCCAGGCCCCAAATCTACCTTCTTGATCTATAAATGCATGAGGCAGGTGTGTGAGTGTGTTTGCAGTGGAAGAAAGACTGAGTGAAAAAGAAGGCAGTAAATCAAAGAGCCGTAAGTTAAGCTTCACTGTGTACTGCTCCATGAAGCATACTTCCACCACCATTCTAAAGGTACAACTACAGATCGCACAAACACTATAGAAACGTAATAAAAAAGTATACAGGAAAGCAGGCATTTTGTTGCACAGATGACCTGTATATGGGTGCTTGTGCTCAGAATAACAATGAACTGACAAACCAAGGGTGAAAATGTAAAGGTTGGAAAAAAGAGATAAAATGAAGGGTACAGGAGCCATTGGAACACGAGCAATGATTGGTTACAGAAAGAAATGTGGATACAGGCTTGAAAAGAGAGTAATAAATGGAAAGGGAAATAGATTGTGAAGGAATAATCAAGGCTGATGATGGAAGCCCTATTGGGACAAAATGAGAGACGACAGGGCTAAGCTAACAGATTGAATAGTAAAGGTTTTTAGACCACCAATTACAATAAATTTGATTTTGTTTCATTTGGATACACTTTATGCAGGAGATTCCATTATGAGAAAATTGTATTTAGTTAAGTTCAATTTGCTTTAAGTGGGTGTTCAGAGAAATCATCCAAATCCAATAATGTCTCTTGTTACATTTTGTGAGGCACAGGTATTTCATCTTTTATACTAGTCGGCTATCGGGGTTTTTGCACCATGTAATGTGCATAGGCAGACAAATCTTCCTTTTCAAATGGCATCGCTTTCTTTGGCTTCATAATTCCCAGTCTGTAGCTGAGTGTGTTTGGAGGGATCAGAGAGGTGATAAAACCAGGATCTGCCAGAGATAGAGGCTGATAATAATTCTGTCTGACATGCACATGCAAAGACTCCCACCATGCCATTACAGACTATAATATACAATTTCACAGAAGTAGTCTGAGCTTTAGACCTGCCATAAATATATAATGATGATAAAAGTTCTTCAAGAAGAGTCAGAAGGATCTTTTGTTTTGCTTTTAGTGATAAAGGTTGAAAGTATTTTTTGAATACTGTTGTTTGATGGTTAGAAAAAACATTTTGGTAGGTCAGCTAGAAAACTCAAAAAGTAATGGTCACACTGTATACAATAGAATAGACTACTGTTTAAGTAAATGTCCTATATGTCAGCTATATCTGCGCCCTGTGATGCGTGTTGTTGACAGTGGACAGATGGGTAGTATCCTGTCGATAATGGGATAGATGTGTGTGAAAGACGCTGCACATTTTCAGTTTGTTTGTCTTTCTTGGAGCGTCCTCTAAATACCACACAATGGGTCCCACTGACTGAGGCTCACAGCGGGACTGTCAGACACACACCACTGTAAACGCAGAGCACACACGCCCAAATAATGATGCCCCAGAGATAGATTCAAATAAGCAGCAGACATGAACGGACTGTATCGCTGTGGGAGGGGGTTCCCCACTGTTTGTGCTTGAATGAAACATCAGCCTCTTCAAAGAAAACTCATGAAAATAAATGAAATAAAATATCTGGCCTGTGGTAATCTCATTTTTACTGATGAAACTATTAAATATGATGATCCTGTGGTAACTCCACTGATGGATTTAGATTAAAAATGATGATTCATTACTTTTACGATTTGTAAAGCACAAACTTCTCTTAAAGCTGCTGTTTTTTTCCCTTTCTATATCAGCAAAGAGTAACAGCAAGTACACAGTTAATGGTTAGACATACCAGAATTCATATGAGAAAAAAAATGAGATGCTGCAAATTTCTTGTTTTCAACAGATTGTTTTAAACATTGTTTATTCATCAAGATCTTGAATCTGGAATAATGTGAGTGAGCTGATGTTTTAAAAATAAGCCAACTTCAAACAGCTGCTTGTTATTCTGATACTTCATGGTTTGTGTGTGACCGTGAGGGTTGAGAAGGAGAGGAAAGGGAGCGCATCATTCAAACTTTCAAACATAGACATATTTTTTATCTTGTTTTTTTGTTTTGTTTTTTCACAAAATCAGGTTGTGCAACTTTAGACAGGGTTTTGGGTTTGCTGAACGTCACTCTTTCTCCTGATTTCACTGATAGTAAACTAAATAAATCATGCTTGAAAAATGGTAAGCAAGCTATACTTTTAGTAGTTAAGGCCTATATCTTCTATCTTAGTGGTTTGTGGCTTGCATAGCACATCACTATATTTTATTACTTCCATTGAAAGGTATTTAAATATTAACAGCTGACATGCAGTAATGTGATTGCCTTTAATGTGTCTCTGAAAGTGCTGCTTGGACCATCACAGTTTAAGCAGACCTCTCGCCTCTGTTGGCCTTGTTAAAACTGTACAAATCCCCGTGCATACTGAGTGCACACTGAGCAGTTGACGAGCTGTTACTGGGCTTCATGGTTTGGAGCTGAGGGAAGACTCTGCCTCATTAAAGCTGGACATAAGATCGGCCGTTAATTTAACTGCCCACTGTAGCGTCTTGGCTGAATTGGAATAAATCTCCGCAAAATGTGCCGGTATGAGTTCCCAGCCCGTGCTAATTGACCCTTCAGGTCCCTGTGTTAGAGCCCGGACTGAAAACAAGTGGAATATGGTGATGATATGTAACTCATCTCTAATATGGACTCCTAATTACTTCTAATGAGCGGACACCATCTAGCTACCATCTTACATTTCTTGGGAATACAAAATAAAAACGTATAATAGAAATATAATACACTATTGCCCTAAAATTTGTTTTACTGTTGAAAAAAATAAATATATGATACATTTTTTTTCGTAGATTATTCAAAACTTGCTCTTTGGACTGTTACATGAAGCCAAGCGATTATTAAGTTATTACAGCATTCATTCATTCTTTTGCTTATTCCCTTTATTAAAGTTTGTAGGTAGTTTGGAGCCACTATGGGTACATCCTGAACAATGATCAGTTAATCACAGGGCTGACAGAGAGACAACAACCACTAACAATATTTGTAGGAGTCATCTAGATTGGGCATTTCTATCTTTTATCTTTGGATGGTGAGAGGAAATACCTAGGAGAACCCACAGTAACATAGAGAGGACTTGCAGACTCAGAGAGAATGTAGTTAGCCAGCTCAATTGAACCCTTATTGCTTACTCCAGATTTGTATATTCTTGTCCCTATTACTATAACTATAGTATAACTGAATGGGGGCTCAGTCAGATATGAAGCAGGTAAAATCATAGGTGGTCTTTTTTCTTGAAGAGGGTTTAGCCTTCTTCATAAACTGTACAATGTGTTGACCTTTCTTTGACATTTGGGACTGTGCACATTAGCATTACTGTAAAGTGTCTTTGGGCATTTTATGAAGGATAGGTGCTGGATAGGGGATGGAAATGCTGACAAAGGGCTGACAGGAGAGATATAGCCTTGGAGAAAGATATGCCCATTTATGAAATCAGATGAAGAGGTGTTTTTAGACTGAAAAATATATAAAGTCTTGATGCTTTTGAGCCTCACACAGTTTAATTATTCAGAGCGGGAGACTTGCAAGAAAGCGGTGACATTTTGGAAGGCATAATTTGATCCTTATAAAGGTTGGCCAGCGCTGACAGTTAGACACACACTTTGGGAACAGACACGCCATTTGGAAATGAAAGAGATTTTTTGTGTAACCAATTAGAAGTACACCTCTTTATATGACAAAATGTCGAAAGTAATAATAATTTCATTTTTCTAATCATTTCCTTTTTGGACAATTTCTGACCTTTTCAGATAATGTTTTAATAATTTAAGCTATCTTGCGGACAGACAATTACTTATCAACAATTATGATGAAAATAATAAGTTTTTTAAATTTAGCACTTTTCTAGACACTCAAAGTCAGTTTACTGTTTCATGCCTCATGCCTCACTTCCTTCTCAGTCATACTCTGTGGCAAAGCGTGGCTGCCATTCTGTGCCCACAGTCCCTAACTCACACTAACAAATTCATACAGTACGCAATTTGTGCCCAGGGACACACAGTATGCGCTCGGGCAGGAATTCAACCTACTGTCAAACAAACCAACTAAATCTAAACTAAACAAACTAATCACTGACAATCACAACCTTATTAGTGGAGGTAATAATTATGTTTTATATAACTATATGTCCATTAGGCATAACATTAGGACCACTGGCAGGTCAAGCACATGTAAGGAAGTGGATACAGTATGGCAGCAGAAAGTGAACATTTTGTCCACAGAGTTGATTGTGTTAGGAGCAGACAAGTTTAACAAGAGCCAAGGTGTAGTAGCTAGACGTCTGAAGTGGCCCGTATCTATCAAAAGTGTTCAAGGAAGAAAGTTTTAACAAGGCCAAGGCTCATTGAAGCACATGGGGAGAAGGCTGCCTATATGTAGCCTTTAAAAACTCAATTTTAGTCTTTCTGTGCACTGGAGGTTTTTAAAAAGTTTTTCTTAACCTTACCTCAAAAAACACCATAAACCATGTGATAATTGTTCACAGTGACCAAAAAGAATCTTACAACTTTGATTGCTATTTATTAGTCACATTTTTCTTTTACCAACCTCCCTTTACAGTTTAAATATTTGTAATAAACAGAATATAAATCATGTCTGATCAGTGTAATGATAAGATATTTGTTTTGAAGTTTTAAGATGTAGTCCAGATGATTCCCAAGATAAGAAAGTTTCAAAACGTTTAAAAAAATGCTTGACCAATAGCAGTCGAGTTATGCTTTAGTCCCTCCTCTGGCCTTAATGCAACATTAAATCACTTCAGTCAGCTACCAATTACAACTCAACTACTTTTCATTAGGGCTTTATCCCACAAACTGTAATTGTTGAGGCCCAGGGAGGGAATAAAGATTGATTACAGCATACAATTTAGTACAACCCAATTATTTTTAACAATTTCTTATTTTACTAAACCCAAGGCTACAGTTGTAAAGTAACCTCGACAGACACATATCGACACACTTTAGAAGACTAAAACAACAGTGACATAATCTCCTCTGAGAGAAGTCTGCTTTGACCTTTTAAGTCATTGTTACTTTTAACCAACACTGGGCCATCTTCTCAGTGTACGATGTTATGTTTTGTCAGGGGCTGAATTACATTTGACACTACTGATGTTTCTGGACTGCAGGCGAGCGGGCCGCAGGAGAATCCAATTTCAGTGGACACGGGACATTGCTTGTCCCAACCCTTCGTGTTTTATATATTTGGCCTTGGAGCTGGAAGCAGTGTGCATCCTCCGAGTGCAACCAGTTTATTTTAACTTCATAATATCCCGACAGAGGGAGAGGCGGGAATGGGAGAGAAAGGGAAATTTGTTGGTGTATGTGGAGTTGCTGTAGAGAGGGAAGCTATTTTTCTGTCTGCCTGTCTTTTTATGAAATAACTTTATAAGGATGAATGATTTCAATAGTCCACTTTGACTGCGGTGTTGTGTATAAAATTCACATAACATTTAATTGAAAAGAGTTTTGTTGTTTACAGCAGTCAAACACAAAATCATTATTTGGAAAAAATGGAACTCCAACACAAAACAGCAACACTTGATATAAACTTATTAGCATGTTAAATCCCTCAATTTACTGCTTTTGCTTCATGAATTGAACTATTTTCTGGGTTGCATTAAGCATGTCTTAGTCTATTAACTTATGATTTCTTTGGATCCAGATAGTAGTGTTGCTGTGTTTGATCTTTTAGGTGTGTATTAGAATAACAGTAATAGATGCTAAACAACTGGTTTGATCCATGGTGAAATGAAATTACAAATGCAATGAATTGTGAAACTCCATTGTAAAAGTAGTTCTTTGGTCAGTAAAGACATATTTATTGAGTTAGTGCAATTGTTCAGTTCATTCAAGGTTGAATGTTGACATTTCTATTGAAATCATTTTTATTTGTGGTCTGCTGCATCTCTTTGAGTACATTTAACATAATAGCTCTCTATAATAATCTATTAGAGCGCCAATCTAATTCATATACAGTAGTTTCAAATAATATTTTAAGCCGTTCAGTTTGGAACAGAAGATAGCACTTACTGTAACAGAATGTGCTTTGTTTATATTCATGAAGTCTAGCTATTCTTTGCCATGCATACGGGCCAGTCTGGACATGAAAAATTGATCCTGCTTTGAATTCTCTTCAGCCATCAGCATTCAGGCTCAGAGGAAATGGGCCTGTCAGACTGGCTGATAGATTAAAATACTCTATGGACAGACTATACTGCATATTTACTGCATGGGGAAAGCACAGCTCACCTGTGCACACAGGGTTTTGTATGACTTATGTTTACGTGTGCATCTGATTCTGCACACTAAACATCTCCTCCTCAGTCACTAGAGTGCATTAAGTCTGCACCTTTAGCCTGTGGTTTGTACTGTCTTACAAATGTACAGTAGCAGGTCACTCAGGCTAAAAGCGCCAATAATTGTTGGTACATATGCACAAATAAACAAGGGTTTTATATTATATAGTAAGTGGGCATCTCTGTGTATATGTAAGTCTTAACACTAAAAAGATGTTCAAAATCCTTCTCACAACCCAGTGCAGCAAAGACTATAATGTTAAGAGAAGAAAAGCAAGTGCTCCCCAGATAAATGACCCAAAAGCAGAGAGGTAAATTTAGGTTAACCTAATTGACTGGAGTCTGCTGTTCACTTCATTGTTAAAGATAAAGGCCAACAGTACTGAAGTTTGCAGTGTGGTCAGTTACGAAGTGATAAAAAGGCAGTATGTCAAAATGGGTTAGATCAGACAGTGTCATCTTATTATGGTGAGTCAAGTGTGATATTTACAAATGATTAACACCAAAATTCAGCGAATGTTGTATTCTGTTTTATTTGTGTAAAATTATACTTGATTTTTGTGGAGCTATTGTATATCTATATCTAGCCATCTTACTGTGGATGACGTTTTAAGCCCATGAGGGCTGGGCACCAGAAAAGGTGCATGACACTTAAATAAAATCAATCAGTCAAAATAAGTTGAAGTCAGGGCACCAAAGAGTTTCTGAAAGCCTTCTGGAGATGTGTTTCTTATAGAGCATAAAATGAGCAGAGGAATAGCTGTACTTAAACATGTTAAATGCCAAGAGTGTCTCAGAAGCAAGACTAAGATACATGGACATGTTAACAAAACTACTTACAGCAGGTGCTAAGCCCCAGGCTTTATTTGTTTAATAGAAAAAGAAAATAGATTTTACTGCTACTTAAAATTCATAACATAGCGCTTCGTCATATTTTCCAATTTCATTTAGTTGTACACCCCCTCCATACAGACAGCATCTGCCTGTGCAAGTTATTATATTACTAAATTCTGTAACTTAAAGGACAGAGATCCTCTTCAGTACATGCTGTACACATTAAAACATTTTCAACATTAGAAAAATGAATGTGTGACCATGATTTTGCACTTTGCATTTCAAATCTCAATCAAAAGGCTTAGTGTTAACAATGGTATATTATAATTATATTATTAAATATAATATAATTAAATATATAATTACATACATTTTACATTTTAGTCACTGCAGAGTTCACTAGCCATTACTCACTCTCAGTACTCACTGCCGAATGGTCTCAACATTGTGGTAAATATGAAGTTTTATTTATTATTAGTTTGTTTGTTTTTTGAGTGAACACAAAGTCCTATACACTTTTGAGATAAAGGTGCTTTGACAGATCTGAAGGGTCCCTTTTGGTGAAATGAATGTGGAGTGTCTGTCTCGCTCTGAGACACAAGTGTGTGAGTGTGTAGAAAACAAACGTCTCCTTCTGAGCAGGTGGCCTCTTACCTGAGCAGACAGGAAATCAGACAAAGGAAGTGAGTCACACTCATGCGTTGCATAACAGCGACTTCACTTGAGCACAAGATGATTTGTGTTTGCTTTTTGCACTTTTATTTGAATCACTTTTGTGGAGAGAGACAAAAATGTGTGTGTTTTAGGTTTTCTGTGACAGCTGCTAATTATTTAATTTTTGTTTGCCATTATTAAGTCAGAATTAACAATAGTATTATTGGATCATTTGGGCATACTGGCAGAAATAAAAACATATAAACAAATATATTTCTGAGTGAGTGTGATGAGAATTTTAATTTCAATAATGTGTGTGTTAATGTTAATTGTAATGACTGAACATATCTTGTACTTGAGTGGGTAAAATAAACCAGTCTACCAGTGTATAAAGAATTAATTTAATGCCATTAATGGTCATTTGCAATTTCACCCATTCACAATACTCCTAGTATTTATGTACTATGTATTAGGGCATCTTGTCACAAATGTTGTTAGAAGATTAAACTAATTTTTTGACAAGTAAGAAGTTGCATTTTGTAAATACTTGTAGTATTTTTTGTCTGCCCTAGGCTTTTGCCCATCTCTGCTGCATACAAATTCAGCACAGGTCCTGCTCTTTAGAGAAATAATGATTCCTGTGTCACTGTAATGATCTATGATGTGATATTAAACACACAATGTCGAGACCTGATCTACTCTTCATTTGTCTTCCTCTGCATCTGTCTCATTAGGTTCTTTCTGCAGGTCAAGCCTTTCTCATTTCCCCTCGTTCATTAATCCATATCTTTCTGTTGTTATTCTCTCAATGGCAGTACTTCAAGTCAACTCTTATTCGTTATATATTACTACATTTAATTGATTCAAAAT
>JAVQKG010031886.1:0-14220 GCA_036025885.1 Hypseleotris bucephala
AACATCTGTATTTACTTTGAAAATATATGCTTAACTAACCTTATTCAGTTAAGTGAAACTACATATTACGCAATACAATTAACTCATTTGCAGTCTTTTTCCACAAAGCAGGCTCTGTATTTGTAGGATGTTTAGCCTAAAACATGATAGGCTGCATTACGTTCCCCTTTAAGTTTACACTGTTTTTGAAAAGCCTTTTTCAAATAGTTTTGATAATATGTAATTTATGTATTATAGAGAACTTAAATCCAAGCAAATGCAGTATTGTAAGCTTTGTTGATTAAAAACAATGGAATAATAAATATATTTTGATCACAGATTTCGTTTTTGTGCATTACTCTTGATTACCACAGGGCGGCAGCAGTGTATCAACAATGGAAAAAACGGCTGTTGAGTGTGCTCACATTCTTTATAAAGTACAAACATTTAATTTATTGAAAAGTTTCATAAGCTCTTTAGACAAATGTGTTTTTATATTTTTTTTTACAGAGCAAGCCTAGAGGTTGCATCCTTTTCAGTGTAGATGTATTCACCATGTATTTAAGTTGATGTATGTACGTCAGAAGGGTGCTGCTGATCAAGTTTGGTCACAGATATGTCCCGTTCACACCGGCTCAATACGGCCTCAGATCTGGAGTCGGGGCCAGCGGGACGTATGTGGTGGCACCATATGGCCCAACGTTGTGTGCCATGTTGGCTAGCTTGCACTGCCCACGTGTGAATGGCCAGACGCTAGTCAACCCATCCCACTCCTTCTCATGGGACAGAGCTGCTTGGGTTGCTATGGTGACGCGTGGCAAGAACAAGAGAGGGAGGGGGTCATAAGTGAGTAGTAAGTATGAAGTCAGCTAAAAGTCAGTGGCCTTGGATGTACAGTGCATAGACATTAAGGAAGACTCTTTAAGAGGTGGTCATGCAGACACTAACTGGAGTGGCTCTTCTGACAGAAATGATGTTGTAAAAGCAGATATAATCATGATGAGTGGCCTACTATTTAATTAGCAGAGATGAAACAGTGCAAAAAGGGGAGTGAAGGAGGAAGCGAACCATCCCCCAGCTTGTCGGGCTGGATAGGGTAACCCAGTAAAAGCCATCAAAAAGCCAGAGATATGTGTAAATGAAATAGCCCCATTAATTAGTAATTAACATCAAGTTAATGACATTTCAGTGTGTCGCCATCTCCTGCTATGTCCTTCCTCTGTGGCGGAGCGAGCTGCCTGTTCCCAGTTCACTCCCAGATCTGAATGCTAATTAGTGTTAGACTTAACTGCTGCACATAGCTATACCTTTGAATATAGAGGCCTACTTTAAGACTGGTCATTGTGTGGGGAGGATTAATCACTTTGTAGTAATAGATCAGCAGGATTTATACGTCTTATTCTTGTTCTCGGAGGGCTCTAATATGAGGCCAATGACAGGTTTATGTGCTAATTAACCTCTTTCATTCAAAACTTATTTTTTAAGTGGTATAGACTAAAATGTTTCAGAAATAGATCACAATATAAATGAAAATCAATATTTAAATTTAAGTTAAGGCCTTGTGTGGATGCTGTCTTGTTTTGGGTCCCCCACTGAGCCTAAAACAGTTTGCTGACAGTGTTCATTTTGCATGATGTGACTACATTAGGCACTGAATGTGTGTACCAGGAGATGAAACATGATGCCCACAGCAGTGGTTCTCTTTACAAAATGATTACAAGCTTCTAATAAAGAGGGAGATATACACACTGGTCACTGGAAGACCTTGATATACTAAATATATTTCGCAGCTGTAGCCCCTTTGCACTGTCACTTATGTGTTCAGAGACTTCACTAAGTCTTATGCCAACATAATGAGTGGTTATCTGAACTATGTAATATTCCTTAAGTCTGGCAACAACCAGGAATTGTTGTCAATGATTTGTTTCTCACTGAATTTTGTATGTGCTTCAAAGCATTCTCTGTAAACCTTATACTTTATATGTTAAAATCCCAAAGACTATCTGAAATACCCAGAACAGCAGTCCACCTTGCACCAACAACTACATCAAGTTTAAATTCACTTAAAACTGCTATAAACCCACTGGTTTGATTCAATGTGATAGACTCGAGTCATAAGCAATATGAGCTATATAAGGTCTACCTTATATAGTAGTGAGTAGTGAGTACGTGTATACTGTATACTTCTATTTGCTAACATCATTCAGTCTGTTTTATCTGATTTGATTTGTTTGAATCTGTTCTGATCCACATTTGACCCTTTAAAGAGACATACACACACACAAACACACACCCGCACATCTCTGAACTGAATATGTTGATTTCTGTCAATTAAACCCCATCAGCTGTTTGCCTCCTGCTAGACATATGGCCCATGTTAAATCTAAAGAGCGAACGGAGCTGCTATTGAGAGGGGCATCATTTTAATAGAACCCTAAGGGACAGGGCCCACACCTGCGCTATAAAAACATGAAACTGTGTTGAGTCCACTGGCCAGATGAGGACACTGGAGCTGTGTGTGTGTTTTTATGTTCTGTACACACTAAACTAATCTATCTTTTACTAATATAAAATCGCATTGGATTTATACAAGTAAGAAAAACTACAATTGCGTGCCTTTTCTATTCCTTCTACTGTAACACTTACTACTTTTGCCAACACAGCCATACCGTACCTACAGCCTCTCTGACTATCACAACAATCATTTAAACACATGGATACACACAGGCAAGGTGGTAAAGAGTATTGCCCAAGGACACAACGGCAGTATGAACTGGTTTGAGTTGGATCTTATAATTGGTGAACAAAGCAGTTACTATTCCACAGAAAGTAATTACAGAAATACACCCCACATTTACTGAATTGCTTCACTTATAGCCCACAACAAAACACAGCACAGACTTTAATATTTGACATGATATAAGCCAGCAAACAAATATGCAAATATACTCCACGAGTCCAAACCAGCTCTCCCTGCAGTCAACAAGAGAAAGGAAGAGTATTGATTTCACTTTCTTAAATATTGCCAACAATACATGTTTTTGAAGTTAAAGAATTAACCAGATATTGATGAAATAACTGAGTAAATGCTTGAAAATATAATTTAAGAGGACAATATGGTGCATTGCCTTTGGCGGGGTGCGTTGGATGTGTGTTATTTTTTAACGGCTTTTGAAAAGTTCTATTACTGGATGCATTATCATTGTCCAACAACTACATATGTACGGTGGATTAGTGAAGACTAGGCAAACATTTGACTCAATCTGTGTTGCCACAACTAGTGAACAAAAAAATGAAAATTATCATATAATAATAATTATTATTAAGTAGCACACCTTTTGTTGTAGTTGCTTATCATTTGCCGCTGACTGTTTGTGCATGCATGTGAGGAGGTTAAATACCCCACCCCCTGTTGCCCCACACCCCACACTATTGCCCCCCACCCCACAGATAGTGCCCTCCACTCATCTGTTTAAGCTCTCCCTGGCTTCACACAGCTCACATCTCCAACACCACCAGATCTCCCCTTTTTTCCCCGCTTGCTCTTTACTAAAGTTTGGCTGTCAATCAGCGATGGCCTCAGGCAACAGGCACTGATGAAAAGACCCCCGAGACAAGGAGACCCAAATTAGATTTCAATAAGGATGTTGAATATTCATATCAGGGAAACATCTAAAGGTAAACGCTTTTTGATCTCGGCACACAAATATCACTTGTGTGCGTTTCCAGGTCCTGGCGCTCTGGTTGTGCTCTGTTTTCTCCCCCAGCCCAGTCCAGCCCCGGCCCCGGCTCTGTCTCACTCCTCGGGGGATGCTGTGGAATAATGATGATGGAGCTACAAAGGAAAAAAGAGCCATAATGAATGTTTATACTAAAGGGACCCAATAGAAAGGGCACCCGTACTAAGTATTCAGTAATTAGTATTTAGCAGAAGTTGATCTGTGCACAGTCTAACACATACATGGACACAGCAGTGGGACAGCGCTGAGGCACCATCATTTGTAAACTTTGTGAGATTGAATGCTCATGACAGCACCAGTCACAACACAGTTTCATTTGTGCTGTCAGCATGTTTACTTTATTTATATAATTGACACCCCTTTTGTCTGCCCCAAAACGTCCACAGAATTCATAATGCGCTGGTACTTTTTCTTGTTTAATGTATATTTAAAATGAAGGTTGTTGTTGATGGATACAAGAGTTTTCTTGTGCATTCTGTAATTGTTCAAGTGCATAAACATTGTTTTTAATACCCTAAAGAAAGTGCTATCACATCCACCTTAGTAGACATGGAAACATGCAGGGCTGGTGGTGGATGAGGAGGTTTGTTGTGGGGGGGCATAGCCTGAGGCTCTTCTCCCCATAGACAGTACACAGTGCTCAGTAACATTCTGTGAAGTGCGTCTCAAAATGAGACCAAAGGATGGGAACACCATCTCTTCTTGACGCAGGAAGGGACCGTAGCACTAATAGTCCACGTCAACTCTTATCAATAATAATAGGTTGAGAGTGGCTGTGATATTGGAATATTGGAGATAGAGCTACTGCTGTCCATGATGCAGGGAGACAAGCCAGCATTTCGCCTCTCTGCCCTTTAGCGAAGCCAAGAAAAAGAAATCCATTCTCATGTTATACTTTCCTCTTGTTATTTCTCTCACTCAGTGTTCCTCTCAACCTACCCCCACTCCTTTCTTACAAGATGATGGTCAGTCTATTGCCAGGCAATCTGGTCTGTGATGTTGTTCACACCTTCGTAGAGCCAAAAAGAAAAAAAAAATCTCTGACAAGATGATGACTTGCCCAGGTGGTGTGATGTGGTCTTGCGGGTGAGGGCAGCCAACTAAAGTACGTAGTCGTGTGTATAGTTGTGTGTTCACCCCGGGCCGTGCGCTGCGCTGCTGTGATGCTGAGTGTCACCCTGCTCCGGCCTCAGCCCTGCAGCCACAGAAACCAGCTGTGAAACTGACAGCTTTGTCTGTGCGCTCACCTACTCTATTCCTCTCCCTTCGTAGCCAGGCACAAACACATAATGAAGCACAAACACACACTGCATGGCCCCAGGTTTAAGTACACATGCATATACACAACCTCCCCGTATGCACCCACCGTACCCACCGACCATCACACAAGCTGCAGGCAGTCTCTCTCATGCCAGCTACAAACACAGTGAAAAAGGAATATGCTTACTGAGCTCCGATACAGACTGCATAGTTGGACCGGGAACATCTTTTTACTCTACCAAACACATCTAATGAATCATTTTTAACAAGGTAGCAGAATAAAGATGTTTTATGAGGACTAAATTACGCATCTCAAGTTTGTCAATTTTGTCAAATATGTTGTGTTTGTTGAACCTGATTGGATAACACTTCCTTGTATCTCGTAATGGCAGACAACTGGGTGGTGTGTACATCCACTGCTGTAAGTATACATGTCCACCTGTGTTTTGTATCATGTAGGTCAATAAGGACACGCAACATCGCCACAAGCGTCTGAACTTGTGGTCTGTCCAGGAAAAACTGATGAGTTACCCTGAGGAGATGCTCCCTTTACATGGCACCTTCCCCCACACCTAACGCAGCACACACCGCACACTATAGTGAAGGCTGCCATGTGTATCCAGGTGTCTGGCCCTGTTGTAGCACCCTTCGCATGTCACAACGACGAAAATCAGCATCCTGACCAGAAAGTCTGCAGGCACCGCTTTTGTGTGTGTGTGTGTTTCTGTGGTGGACATGCTATAAATGTGTGTGGTCTTTGTGCATCTTTGTATTTGTGTCTCATGTCCTGGCTTGTTCCTAGAGGGTGGGGGTGAGAAAAACAAGTGAGAAACAGCAAAACAAGTTAAGAGACAATGAAGAAAGCAACACTGGCACCTGTTTCCCCTCGGTGTGGAGGGCCAGGAATCCACCTCAAAGGCTGAAACATCCTTCAACTCACTGCTGCTAATAATTCCACACAATGTTCTTTCAACATACAACCACAACATCCACCATTAATGGAAAACTAAAGGTAGTACAGAGGATGTTTGCACTAATTCTGAAACTAGCATCTGTCAATGTCACACCCAACAATAAAGCAGCCTTGACCATAAATAAAGACTTCTGAGTCTCTGTTCTACAGCAAATCACAACTGTACCTTAGTGTAACTATTAAGACCCACTAGGCACTTTTAGCACCAAAACTAATTGCGATTAGCATTAGCATTTCTAAATAAACCAAACAAAATCCGTTCATAACCACTTTATTTCTTTTCTCCTTACCTTCTTCTCTTCACAGACACTGCATTATCTTTTTTGCAGATACTTCCCTCATTGCTCTATATAACACTTTGAGACAAACCATGTATTTAAGACTACAGTTATAGTAGTGAGAAAAAGGATAGAATTTGTTTGTTTTTTCCAAAAACATGCATGACAAATGAACATGAACATCAAATTATCTAATACTAATTACTTTCACTATAAAATATACTACTACCTTTAATTTTCCAACTTACTCATGTAACTTTAAAACACAGGCTTAACCAGTATGTGTAATTTGACCGTTCTTTTAAGATGTCAATGTCAAGTAAAAAGTTTCCTCACACTTTGCCTCTGTGGGCTTCTCTTGACTACAACAGCTTCCACCAAATCACCTCATCTTTTCTTCAAACCATCAGTAAACAATGCCTCTCCCTAACACACACATGCACACAATTTTTTGGTTCAGTTATGTGGCCAGATGTCCAAGTTGACATAGCGCTTAAGGCGTTTGACTGGATGAAACAGTGCATTGGCGATGGGTAAGAGGGATTAAAACCAGGCCTCAGGCACTTGTGTTATATTGAAAACATCCTGGGCTGCTTTGTATGGAGATTTGCATACATCGGGGTCTGTGCAGTGATGGCCCATCTGGTGAAGTGCATTGTCCCCGAACAACAAAGTGTGTTTAAATATTTCACATCTCCATCTATTGGGACGGAGGTAAATGAAAAAATAGTTGGTGAAAGAGGAATAGTGGGGGTGAAAGAAAAAAGACAAAAAAGGAGGCAGTAAATTGGCACAGCTTTGAATTTGACTTGCTCCCAAATGTGCTTCAGTCTGAGCTTGACTACACAGCACCATCACCAAATCTAAATATATTCATTACTATATTGTCTGACAAGCTTCATGTAGAAGATAAGTCATTTTGTAATGCATATAGTGTGACTTAAATGGAAAACCCCATAGGCAGTTAGTTCCAGACTGGTCCAGCATTAAGTTATCCATCCTCTGGCCAAAACCCTCTTTATTGTATTAATGCAATAACTCTGGATTTCTATGACATTTAATGGCACTGTAAAATTAGATAATTACAGTAATATATCTGTATACTCATGCCCGCTTCCCGAGGTCAGAAACATAAAAATTAATAAGGAACAAGAGGGTGAAAGGCGACGTGGAGAGAAGATTAAATGAGTTTTACAAAGTAAGTTTTCTTAATGCGAGATATTTGACTGTTTACATCTCATCTCCTGACACTTACAGCATTTGTATTCTTGCCTGTCAGTCTATTATTTCAACAAAAACACACATGAAATACAAAAACATGCTGCAGGGCAATGGACGGTGGAGGGAACAGTAAGGTGATTTAGCGACGGGCCGGTTTGTGTGTAGGATGGACAGCCTGGTGCAGCCTCCGTCTTCACAAGCCACACTCAAAACACACACATTTACACGTACACAATCGCACACAAACACACAGACAGACACACGCAAACTGACACCAAATATCTGAAAAAAACAGCCAAGATGGACGTGAGGAACATGTTGCCTGCACGGGGGAGGATTTTTGGAAAAGAAGAGCGTGGTCAATCTGTTTGTTTCTCTGCCACATCCAAGAAGAGTGATAATTTCATTTTCCTTCATTATTTTCTCGTCTTTTTATTTATTTATTTATTTAAAGATTAACCTCGTGTTTTTGAGAAGATGCTGAGGTCCGTGTTCAACAAAAAAAGCACCTCCAGTCAATGATCTTAATTTGTACAATTAATTTAACCAAATGTCGAAGTCTATTGTATTGTTGTGGGCAATCTAAAAGTTTACATTGAGTTACTGGGCAGGACATTTGAGAATTACAGCAAGTACAGTATGTCTTATTATTTGAGGCAAACACTTTTCAACCTTTTTTCTTACTGTCACTGAATCATCTAGGTATGCTTGTTCTATGTTGTTTTAAAACATGCAATATGCAAATTACTGTGGAATATTGTAGGCCTATATGAATATGTATAGGCTGCTTCTAATAAGAAGAATTACAATGCTCTGAACCTACTTGTCAAAACTGGGTCTGAATCAAACGTTTTAAGGAACAATACATTTTTTTTTTATTTGGTTATAACTATTATTATAATTAGTATTTCTGTGTATTTACTTGGATGTTAAGCTCATAACATTATTGCACTTTTTGTTTTAGTTTCTTGTGATATAAATGTAGCATTTGCCAGTACTGGGAAGACATTACATCATAATATAGTATATTGTACCTAATGAACTGGGCACTCTTACTCAATATCATGGTGTCATATTTGTCAGACAAGAAAACACTTAAATACACACTCAAAATACATACCCGGCCAATGAGAAAGAGTGAATTTTAATGACAATTCAATGTTTTTTGCACATTTAACAATATACTTCATCAGGTTTCTTAAAACAAGTTTCTTAGCCTTTTATTACTATATCTATCTAGTTGCTGCATTCTTTTCATTGTAAGTTCATGAGTACCTCGTAAGCCAGTTCATTTGTGACCATTCGTGGTTATTTGCAGAAGGTCACACGCGGAAAGCCTAAGAAAAAGTATAACAGACAGACATTAACCCCCATTTAATCAGGATTACAGGAACAACCGCGCATTATTTAATACACATCACAGAGACTGACAGCAGTGGGGGAAATATGGCACACACATATCTACACACACAACACACACAACATACACAACGCAGCAACACAACACAAATCCTCCACAATCAATCTAATGGTGTGCATTAGTTAACTGCCAAATGTTGGGCTTTTTATGGCAGGATCACCCATCCCTTGAAAAGATAAATACGGTGCACAGATCCCAGTAATTACAGCAATCCCTTTAGAGCACACACACAAGGAGAGAGAGAGAGTGAGGGCGTACAACAGATTCTCTATAGAGGACGACTGCTCTGAACGGGGCGCTAGATTAGGTCAGTTAGGACAATTAAGGACCAGCGGTGGTCACTTAAAGTTTCTCTTGATAGTATTTGAGTGTTTACAGGAAGATGAAAGACAAGCAGAACACAGCAAATTTGGTCTTGACTGAAAGCAAAGTTTTCATTTCCACTTTAGGTCAGCATTAAGGGATCTTTCTATATAGGTTTTAGGTTGGATTACTAACTGCTTCTCGTACTTTTCACAATAAAAAATGTGCAGCTAGTAATCAAAGTAGTCTGATAAGCAATATAGACGAGTAAGCACCTAGCAATTCACTGTGGAAAATACTTAGATACTCTTCCTTTTCCTGCTGTCTGTAAGCCAAAACATATAATTCTATTTGTATAGCCGCCTGTGCTGTGACAAAAATGTTAATTAGATTTATTTGGAGAGTTTGGACAAACAGGACCAAAGCCTACAGTGTGACTGATGTACAGTCAGTTTCTGAAAGGCGGTAAGTAACTGCGTCTATTGTAAAACTCTCTTACAGCTTTCATACAACACATACGATACAGATCTAAAATACATTTTAATTCACACCAGAGTTTTACATATCACACCTCACTGTCCATGTATGCAACGTCTGAAAACTAATTTATCAAGCAGTCAGTATACTTCAGTATTGAATGTTAAATTTCCTACAACGCTCATACAACTCTTAAATGGAATCAAGCCCCCAAAACTGCCTAATGCAAAAAACATGATAAATGATATAACCCTATTGTATTATATATTTTTTTCCTTTTTGTTTAATCTTGTTAAATAAAAGCCTCACAAATTTACAAACACTATAAGCATTGCAATATGTACTTTGGCTGCTGTTGTTAGTCTAAGTTTGGTACCTGCCGCTTTCCAATACACCATAAAAGGTTTACAATACAAATTAAAGACCAACATCACAAGTAACAATTTACTATAAGTAATCTGAACAATAGATATAAAGTAATTTTGCCCTCTGTAATTCCAGTGCAGCAGGAGCTTAACAGCACTGTCTAACACGGTCCAAAAATAACTTAAAACATTTGTTGGACAGATGTAGATTAAAGTTGGTATTGTCTTTGGCCTTTTATTTTCACATGTACTAACTCTGAAAGCGAAATAAAAGAAGAAATGGTCATATCGGTTTAGTCGGAGAAGTGGGAAGTTGCCAGGAAAAGCCAGACAGTGAGAGTGGAAGGAACAAAGAAGACAGAACTGGATGCAATAGTAAGTCAGATGCTCATGATTCCTGTTGTGGGAGCTGTTAAAGTGAAAAAGAGGGGAACATTTTCTTTTTGAGTCACATGGAGCGAAACGAGAAATGTCAACAGATTGAGTCAGACCAGAGTCGGCACCGTCTGGAAGGAGAGAGTATCAACACTGGACATTTTGGGACCGTCACCGGGACTAATGGCTCGAATTATTTGGACATTACGAATTTGTGCGTGTGGTGGTGTGGACCAAGTGTGTACATGTTGCACGGGGGCGGATGTGGGATTGGCTTAGTCTGCTGTCTATAATGAATGGTTAATGTTAGTCGGGGAAAAAATGAATACGGTCACCATCTGCTCAATCTAAGTCTGTGTTGTGTGTTTGTGTGTGTGTTGTGTGTGTTGTGTTGTGTGTGTGTGTGTGTGTGTATGGGAATCATGCACAGACACACAATGCGCTCTTGGATACGGATTTGGAAATATGGACGAGAAAAGGGGAGGGAGAAAAGCAAATGAAAAAATGACAAGAGGAAAGAACAATAGAGACAAAAGAATAACTTGGATGGATGTGTAGTTCAGAGAGATGAGTGATACAGGTGGGCACAGACAGGTACCGGTCGCTCAAGGCAGGAGGCAAGATGCAGTATTGTTACCTGCACGGGGGACTGTAATATAACACACATAAGAGCAACAAAAGGGGCCACATTTGTGCACATTAAAGCATGGGAGATGGAGGCAATACAAGTGTTTAAGTGGTTTTACTAACCATAAATACTTTTGCATGTAGTCATATTACAGTAATACATTATGTTTTACATTTTTATTGTATTTGGTTGATTTTTATTTAAACAAAACATTACAAATTAACATGGCATTAATATATGCTTACATATAATTCCACTGGCCAAAGTGGCTAATAAGAATATAAGTGTCACTATAGCCATAATTGATGATGATATTGTATTTTTTTCTCCACCTTTTAAAATTCTATTTTGGTACGTATCTTATTAAAAAATATGCGATGCATAATGCGCTAATAATTAATAATTGCTCAAATCAAACTTTTAAAAAATTATATTATTCCCCTCTTGTCTATAAGAAACTTGCCCATTGAGATTTTTACGATGTCAAAGGAAGTTTTATTTCTTAACTTCTATCACTTTCAGACAGTTAGGCGATTTAATAAAAACAAATACAGTAAGTTAGTAAAGTCTTTTGTTAAATAAATAGACAGCTGGACAGTGGAGTTTTGAATAATATGACTCCATATTGTAGGCCTGTCCATTAGCAGACTGCCATTACAAAGGACAGTAGCAGTATTTAAAGCTTTAGTGGGATTACAAGTGTTGAGGACACCAGAACAGTCTCATCATCGGCTGTGCTCACTTTCGCCCACTTATGCACCATTGCACAATAAAACCATGATATTTTCACTTTTGTCCCAAAACTTTGAAACATACGAAGGACTCCCCACAGACAGACTTTTTAAACACTGTTCTCGTCGTAACAGGGGGGATTTTTAGCATTAATAAAACATTTGTGATACATCTCTAAACACCAGCTTGATAAGTAAATACAGCCTACATGAATAATCCTTGTGTCTCTGTGTATTACGCACACACACACACACACACACACACACACACACACACACATACACACACGCACACACACCAGGTTGTGATTAAATTCCTATGATCCGTCTCTAAATCTTTGCAATTTTCATTTTATGCAGCTTTAATATGGATCATAGTTGCTCTGAGAGTGCCCCATCTCCTAATCTGGAGCAATCTGAGCTGAGCCCGGTTAGGCCAACATCTGACGCTAAGCCAAGCAGGCACTTCCCCAGGCTCTATGTCACGGGCAAAACTCTACTGTGCTACTATGACAATAAAACAATTAAATTAATAAAAAATAAAATACAATATTATTCCAAGCAGGGAATATCTTTTAGTTATGTCTAGATTAACATTTGATCATTTGATCATTTTAAAAAGCTATATTTATTAAAACATATATAGTTATTTCTTTATCTCGGAAGAAAAAACACAGATTATGTCCCTTTAAGGCTCTCTTTCTCCCTGCTGGCCACAACCACTAGCACCAGCCAGAGGGGTTGTCGGTTCAAATCCCAGTCCAAGCATATTCTGTTGTGTCCATGGGCAAAACACTCAACCCACATTGCCTATTAATGAATGTAGTGTAGTGAATGTGTGATTAATGGTAAGTGGTGGTCAGAGGGACTGTAGTCGCACACTGGCAGCTGCACACTTCCGTCAGCATGACCCAGGGCAGCAGTACCTGTGTGTGAGATTGTGGTGTGAATAAATACTGGGCATTGTAAAGCACAATATAAATAATAGTTATTACTACAGCCAGTGCAAACATCACAAAGCAATGACATAACAAAGCAAAGTATGTTATGTCATATCTCTCCTATGTCTAATCAATTAGAGTTGAAACCATGCTTTTTCAGCTCTTGCAAAGTCAGTGTCTCAGCATGCAGGGTTACAAAGACATACATGATACAAAATACACGAGGGGATGTTTTTGACATGGAAATAACGATAGAATGATAGTAAGCTCTGAGAAAGCAGTTAGGTCCCTTTAAAATATTGGTCTGATAGATTTAAAATTACATTTTTTAATGCAACTATCTGCAGCAATAAGAAAGTTTGCAGCAAAATCAGATGCATGGACTAAATATGCTCATCTATTCTTTGATAATAATTTACAGGAGCTGGCAGTGTGTTGGAGGCAGTCAAAGGGAGGGGCTGGGGACCATTTGTTGAGTTCAGAAGCCACGGAGTGTTTGGGTGGGGTACGGCTCTGCTTCACATGGCTTTATAGGACACACACACACAAACGCACACACACAGATTTTACACACACACACAGATTTCATACACACATAAACGAGAAATGACCCTGTTTTTTGCAGTAATGGACAGGGCATAAGAGGCTTAAGTAATTAAGGCTACACTGTTAAAAATGCATATTATCAATGTAATTCTTATGTACAGAAACCTGAAACCTCTCAATACAATAAAAGATATCTGCTTTGGATTAGGGTGGTGGACCAAGCACTTGACCAACTGCCACCCTGCTGGGATTTCTATGAATTAAATAGCCACTATGAATACACATTGTTCACCTTTCAGCCTATATAAATTAATTGATGATTATATACTACTAAATTAAGTGCTAGTTTTCTCTGGTTTCATGTTAGCTCATATAGCATGGTTTTGCAAGAAATGTTTTGTGTATTTTCCCAATTAGGAGTATATAAAATTGTAAACTTGAAATTGTACTTACTATTAAATCTTTGAAGTACAATTATTTGATTATTTGATGTGCATTTAATATGTTTTGCAAGTATAATATATAAATAAGTTCAAGTAACTAATTATAGCCATATCTGTTCATAAATTAATTAAGGTGTGACAGTGACAGAGGAGCTCGATGAAGCTGGTGAGATCAAGGGAGAGTGAACATGAGGGGAAGGGGGTCACCCCACACCAAAGTTAATCCTCCCGGTGGCAGACAGCAAAACCATTATGGACATATTTAGAGCACTGCTATCACTGACACCATTATGATTTTAGGGACAAACAACAATTCAGTTTTCCCATGTGTCAAACATTTTCATATATTGTCCTCTTAATTATCTCAAAATTCACAATAGAAGAAAGAAATCAAAGTGAGCATGCATCATTTTAATTTACAAATAATTAGTGTTATGGGGCTGCACAATATTTTGAAACGTTATGCTTAACAAAATATCACAGTATTTGTATCTGTATATCTGTCATTTAAAAAATCGGTAACGCTTTATAATAACTGCA
>JAVQKG010031908.1:0-13132 GCA_036025885.1 Hypseleotris bucephala
ACATTTACTTGAGTAACTTTTTGAATACATTGTACTTCTATGAGTAGATGTACAGCACCATACTTTTGACTTTTACTTGAGAACATTTTTAAGTAACAGTACTCTTACTTGGGTAAAACTGTGTACTTTTTCTTTGTTATACTGTCTGTGTTTTATAAGAATAGCTTAATATATATTTATTATCAAAATGAATAAATAATTTGACATTAGGTCCAAAAAGTTAGTACTTTTTTACTCTTACTTGTTGTAAAATTATTGGGCACACCCATTTTGTGATTTGCCCCAATTTATGACATCAATTAATAACTCAAACATGGCCGAATGAAACAAAATACAACTTTGTGTATGTGAAACAACATTAGAACATGGATAAAAGCTCAGAACGGTTGATTTTGAAGTATTTTAAAGCTGTATTAACCTGATCCAGTTGTGGTGGTCTTAGCTCCTGGTTTGGTGCTGTTGTTCTGTTTGGCGTTGCTCTGTAGAAGCTGGAACCAGTCTCTGAGACGCTCCCCGAGATCAGCCAAGTCCTGCCCCGTACAACTATCTGTGAAGAGGAGAGAAGAAGTCATTAATATGGTACAACTATCTGTGAAGAGGAGAGAGAAAATATTACTGTAACTAGAAAGCACTCAGAGAGAACAGACCTCCGCCAAGGCAGCTCATTTCCCCTATAGACTGTTAAAACAAACGGTTCTAAATACAACCTTCTGTGAGACTGGATACACCTCCATGAAAAATGAATTCTCCTGTTTCTATTAATGACCTCAATTCAAAATAATTTGAATAATCTTAATACAATGAAAGGTTCAAAGTTGAAGAAGGTTTAAATCAGTCATCTGGACTTGGGTTTGAGTTGAAGACGTTTCGGCTCTTATCCAAGAGCCCTTATCAGTTCTAAAAAGGTGAAAGGTTGAAATGAAAGGTTTTTATTCATAGGAACACTAATAAAAAGATGTCATCTGTTACCCTAGTTAGTTTGTTGTTGACTTGACAAACTATAACCGTGGTGTGGGCAATAGGGTAAAAATATAACATGAATTTTATTAAGCCAAGATCATGATTTAAATTTTTTAACAGTTTTAGTTGATGTTGAAATATCTGCCATACACAGAAGTCTACTGCTTCATAAAACCATTTGTGTGAATTTGTTAACAGGAGAATGGTTCTGTTGTTGTTGTTACTATTTATATCCATGAGAGCCTCTATTCTGTGGCTGCTCTTACCTCGTTTGGGGTCCTTGGGAGCGGCCGTAGAACATGGACACAAGCCTGGGCACCTCAGAGTCAGCTCCTTCCCTGTCAGACAAGCCTGCTGCTCCAACTTACACTGGGAGATAAACACATACAATCAGGCTATAAGGTAAATGCAACAAAAGTCACACTGGGACATAAACGCAAGGCAAACATCATGTAATAACCACATCCCCATAAATGTGATAAGGGATGCAGGGGTGAAGGAAAATTACTAATTGTGGCATCAAATACTTACAAGGCATCTGACTATAAGCATATAAGATTTACTCCTGGTTTAGTCCTGGTTTGGTCCTGCTTAAGTCCTTGTTTAGTCCTGATTTAGTCCTGG
Source organism: Hypseleotris bucephala (assembly GCA_036025885.1). NCBI lineage: Eukaryota > Metazoa > Chordata > Actinopteri > Gobiiformes > Eleotridae > Hypseleotris > Hypseleotris bucephala. The sequence goes on from JAVQKG010031908.1 coordinate 1,585, forward strand.
TTTAGAGCTGGTTTAGTCCGGGTTTAGTCCTGGTTTAGTCCTGGTTTAGACTTGGTTTAATCTTAGTTTAATCATGGTAACAAGGGCGTGCAGGGGTGAAGGGAAATGACTTATAGCAGCATCAAAAATTCATTAAATAAATGTAAGCTTTAACAAGGTTTACGTCTGGTTTAGTCCTGATCTATTACTGGGTTAGTTTTGATTTGTGTTCGCTTTGCTAACATTAGACGCAGCACTAACACAGTAAAGGAAGGTTGCATTCAAATTTCAAGGGCGGAGTTTATAAATGCATAGTAAACTGATCAGAAACACCAGACATGACGCTAAAGCCACACATGCAGAACACCGCCTGGGACCAGGCTTAAAAAATAAAAAAAGTACTAAGTAGGCAGGGCTGGCATAACTGGCATTGTTATGTATGCGTTGAAATTGATCCCTTCTTACTTTAGTCCTAGGTAGACCTGGTTTAGACCTGGTTTAGACCTGGTTTAGACCTCATTTATACTACTTTTTCACATTTGCTCTCCTACTTCTCTCACTTGCACTGCCACACAAACACAATCAAAACAGCATGAAATACCCACAGCCCATAACCACGACAAGGTGAGGTGGAGGTGAGGGAAAATTACATGTAACCACCCCTTCTTACTTTCAACCGGGTTTAGATCTGGTTTAGTCCTGGCCTGGTTTAGACCTGGTTTAGTCCTGGGTAGACCTGGTTTAGACCTGATTTAGACCTGGTTTAGACCTGATTTGGACCTGGTTTAGTCCTGGTTTAGTCCTGGTTTAGACCTCATTTAGACACATAAACACAATGTAATACCCACAGCCCATAACCACGACAAGGGGAGGCAGAGGTGAGGGAAAATTACATGTAACCACCCCTTCTAACTTTCAACCGGGTTTAGATCTGGTTTAGTCCTGGCCTGGTTTAGACCTGGTTTAGTCCTGGGTAGACCTGGTTTAGACCTGGTTTAGTCCTGAGTAGACCTGGTTTAGTCAGTGTTTGGACCTGGTTTAGACCTCATTTAGACACATTTGCTCTCCTACTCCTCTCACATGCACTGCCATACAAACACAATCCAAACAGCATGTAATACCCACAGCCCATAACCATGACTAGGGGAGGCAGAGGTGAGGGAATGTAACCACCCCTTCTTACTTTCAACCGGGTTTAGATCTGGTTTAGTCCTATTTTAGACCTGGTTTAATCCGGATCTAGACTGGGTTTAGTCCTGGTTTAGTTTGGGTTTAGACCTCCTTTAGTCCTACCGGGTTTAGTCCTGGGTAGACCTGGTTTAGTCCGGGTTTAGACCTGGTTTAGTCCGGGTTTAGACCTGGTTTAATCCGGATTTAGACTTGGTTTAGTCCTGGTTTAGTGCTGGTTTAGACCTGGTTTAGTCCTGGTTTAGACCTGGTTTTGACACATAAACACAATGTAATAACCGCAGCCCATAACCATTACAAGGGGAGGCAGAGGTGAGGGGAAAATTTCATGTAACCACCCCTCACCCCTAGACCTGGTTTAGTTCTGGTTTAGACCTCATTTAGACACATAAACACAATGTAATAACCACAGCCCATAACCACGACAAGGGGAGGCAGAGGTGAGGGGAAAATGACTTATTGCGGCGAGTGGGATTAAATATTCATGATGCGGGCGACTGCAGGTTTTCATCTGTTTGGCACCTCTGCCCGAGCACAAGGTTAGCAATAGTGATCCAAAGACAAAGCACAAATCAATACACGCCACAAGACAGCAATTGTTCCTTCTGAAGCAATATATCACGCCTCTTATTCCCTGGAGGCGCATTATAAGGATCAACTATAAAGGTGTTTTCAAAGGCTGAACAATACAAGGGAAAGTAATCAGTAACATTATGAAAATCGAAATGTATCACAATGTCATGGTTGTTGCATATAATTACACTGTTAATTCTCTTTGTTTTTAGTTTATATGTAATTAAAACTCAAACTTTTGTCATGGTTTCTTTTAGTCCTGCTTTGACTTTGTTTTAGTCCTCCTTTAGTCTTAAAGGAACACACCACTGTTTTTTCATATTCAACTATGTTTTTCTCTCCTTTTAGACGAGTGGATACATACCTGTCTCATATTGATGCGTGCGGTCAATTCTTTTATTTATTTATTTATTTATTTATTTGAGCGGGACAGTGCATGTTAATGAACATACAGGCTTTTATAGGCATGATACCAGATTATAGCAGAATGCTAATTTCCATCCGTTGTCCCAGGAAATTGGGGGAGATTACCATTACATTACCATTATCACCTTGATAAATACGTCTACCCACATGTGCTATATCCTATCCCGCTAATAAAAACACACCAATTTGTGTACATGTTCCAGTGAGGCCTGTGTAGCAAAAACACATGGCGCACAATAAATTTTCAATATGACACATCACAGAATGATGAATTACTCAACACACAACCTTCCAAGGCTGCACATTGTGGCGCTTTACACAGTACATTATGGCCCATAATTTAATGCAGATGTGTTTGTGTGTTTGAATAAGAAATACGGCTGTACGTCTCCGTTTAGATGAGTTGGCTTGGGCTTAAGCTTCTCCATTAGCGGACCTTGAATGAGGCCTTCACACTATCGCAGATATAGCTTTAACTTATTGCTGCTGTCATCTGTAAAAAGCATTGGGATGTAGCAACTATCTTTTGGAATGATGATCCGCAGAGCCATATTTTGTAACCGCAGGATAAAGTTGGGCAAAAATAAAGTCATTATTCATAACAGTACTGTGCAAGTGTTAATGTGAATAATGTACATGTCCTTGTGTAGATTAGCTAAACTATTTTTACCTCGATATTTCTTCTGAATAGTCACTTTTGAATTTTGTTGCATATAATTTGCATAGGGTTTAACACAGTTTACCTAACATCGTGCCTAAAACGTTTTCCCAGTTCTTTTTGTATAGTTTATGTATGAATGCGCTGATGTTGCAAGTGCATTCGGCTGTGACCCAGGCCCAGTCATATGTCTTTCAGCAGAATGATAATGGCTCATAATTGTAGCTGTGTGGTCCTGATTAATGTACAATCTCTGCATAATGATTTGTCTTGGAGGGCATTTTTCTATAGGGACCTTCAGTTAGTCATATTGACATGTTATCTTAATCCTCATGTAGACTGTAAGCATTTCCCAAGAATTTCAATTGCGCTGGTAATTTGAGGAATCTTATCACGTCTGATGGGTGGTGTTCAGTACGACAGGGTGAAGGGGAGAGTGAAGAGGATCACCCAAGCTGCCAAAGGCACTGTCACTGCTTTATTATTCATGTGGCCTAGTCCTACATTTTAGCCCATCTAGGCCAAACTGCTGTTATAGCCGCTAAGTGTTTGGAGACTTCCGCTCGTCCGTCCGTTCATTCACCTCGATCACATCAGTTTCCCCACTTCGTCCGCTGTGTTGCATGATTCAGAAGAAGCGAAAGGGCTAAGATGAGGACAGCAACAACATGACATCAGATTACACATACACACACGCACACAAACACACCTCAGTGAGTATAAAGCAACGAAGGACTTCCTGGAAGCTTCATTAATTCATGAAACACACTTTATCGAGTAGGAGTCTATTTGTTTTATCTAGCATGGATGGCTCACCTATGTCTTGGTACTTTTTACCTGTGCTAGGATGGGATATAAATTAGTGATGTACAAAGTGAATGTTGTCTCTTTCAACATACCCTTTTCAGTTAGTTTATATGAAAAGAAAACATGCTTGAACTGACCTGGTTTTACACGAACAGAACTCTGCTCCAAGCTGACTTTTTATTAACTAACCGCATTATTTCTTATTTTTATATTTTATTCAGAAAACTGCTGCATAAAGAGGCTGAGTGCTTCAATGAGTTAGAAAATTCTATAGAAGCTCTTACTAAGGCGCCTGCCACAAAAAAACAGATAAAACTAAAATGTCAACCCTTCTTTTAAACACATGATATTTACCCCTTTAAACGAGTCAAAGTACACACAATCTAAATCTTTATCAAAAGACCAAACAAAAATCTGTCCTTATTACAACCGGACCACTGCTTTGGCTTACAATATTTTTTAGAAAACTGCGTCCCAACTTGGTAGCTCTGTCTCCTGAAAGCACATAAACATGCATAATAAGCTGTGGCAGTTGAGCTTTTGTTTTTAAAATGTTAATGAAATGTTAGCTAGTGGCAGTGCATCTCAGAATGTGTGGCTTCTCTTGTTAGTGCTCTAAATGCTAGACTTTGTTATTGTAGTTGCTTACTGAGTACTACTGAACACATTGTAGTAAGTAAGGTGTATACATGCAGGAATAGTCCAACAATGAACCATATAGTCTGGTGTCATGTCGGTAATTGGAGAAATTCAAAATACCAATTAGCATAAGACATTTACAACTTAATTCTTCTTCACCTGTAAATAAAAGTACTGAATGAATATGTCTTTCTTTGATGTTGTTCTTGTGACACATTTGACATCTGTCTGTTCTTTTACAGTGAGCCATAGTTTGTGTTGCCAGGACAGAGAGTGCAATAGATGGCAGATTTACAGGCGCTTTGCCATTTTCCCGAGATCTAATCTGATTATCACATATCCATCCAGCGCTATATGGCTTTCTTAATCATAACCTCCAGGCTGGTTGTTCACTTCGTTCTATAATTTTTAGTTTCTCGTTCAATCTTCCACAATTTTTCTCTGACGCTTTTCTTCCATTCTCCTGGTCAATATCAAAAAGTACTTAAAATGCCAATTAGTATCTTAGTGATAAGACATAAGAAGTAGTTGGGCAATGTTGATCTCATTAGATGGAAAATTCCTTTTTAGTCAGCAAAAAAGGCATACTTGTGCGTTAAACGCAAACATATACAAATATATATTCAATTTTGTTGTGTTATAATTTAAAAATAAGGCAAAAAATAAATACAGTTGGCAGTTAGTTTTGCTTTATACTTATTTGTTGAAAACAACACCAGTATCTTGTATCAAATTAGTCCTTGGTAATTCCTTTTTGAGATTCCTCTGGTGTGTGTCCTTTGCTGTCCTTTATTTGCTCCTGCTGATTTGTGGACTAATACTTAGCTCTTTTATGGCCTTCATTTGCATTCCTTATAAACCTATTAAGTGTCTGGGCTGTCATCATACATCTTGTGCTTTAAGTTATTTCTTGTCCTAGTGTCTGCCAATTTTATACAGATATGTCCTAGAGCTACACAAGCTAAAATTTTCACAACCCCAGAATGTGTTCTGAATCAATGTAATTCCAAGCTCACAAGTATTGTAGGGAAATGGAACTGTCCCTTTTTTGCAAGTCTTTTGTATATGACATTATTGTTCTTATTAAATTATTGTTTGTTGCATGGACTATTACTATTACTATTACTGGAATTTGCCAAAGTCTGCTTGAAGATATGTTTTTTGTTGTGATCTTGCTCCTCTGGTGCTCTTCTGCCTGGGTGGATAATGTGTGGCTTTAGTCCACTGGCTGCAGATGTTGTCCGTGTGGGGACTTCTGGAGCCGCTGAGTGACCGACCGGGCTCACCGTGGGTGCGCTTGGACTGTGTGTTCCTGAACAGATGTTGCCAGCCTTTGTGCAATGTTTTTTTTTCTTTTTTCATGGGAGCGTTAATCTGGTCAGTCAAGGGCATTAGATGGAAGTCAAAAGGGGAGACCCAAGCTGTCTATATGAAAGTCCCCCTCCTCCACTGCATAACCAGCAACATTTTTACCCCAAATCCAAAATTGTACAGTCAGACTCCTACCAATCAAATCCACACAAATGGCACACACCACTATGTAATTGGCCCAGAATTAGGCCACATGGAGCATTGTTGAACCTGGGAGATTATGCATTATGCCTGAATCTGTGGAGATTATGCAGCACCGGAATATTACGGCTCCATTTTCTCTGATTGCCTCTCTGTATTATTTGCCATGCAGTCTGTATATCTCACTTCGTCTAATATTCTACACTGCAAAAATATGACTTGTTAGCCTTATGTAAAATGTAAAAATCAATCGAGGAAATCAATAACAAGAAAATTTATGCTGAAACACTGATGCAGACCTGGCTTTTTTGTAGTTGGACTGTTTCACAGTTTCAATATGTTCTTTGCATTCTTTAAAAGAAGATTGCAGTTGTAAAAAAATACTCAAAAGTCTGTCAGTTTCTAAGTGTCAGCCCCGCATCTGGTTGTTGTCCAGAGTGTACCCCACCTAAAGCTCATAGTTACTTGGAAAGAGTTCGGTCTGGAAAAAAGAATGAGCTATACACTGTAAAAATACTGCACTGTTTTGATTCAGATTTTCATGATTTTAGTTAACTTGGTATTTTTTGCTTTACACAGACTGCTGCTTTATATGACATTTCCACTTTAATATAATTTACATCCTGACCAGTGTTCATCACAATATAAATACTACTATATACTACTAATACTATTGAAGTAATAAATATTAAAATAAGTATATTAAAATGTGATCGTACAGAGCAGATCATAAAAGAATGCACTCTGTGTCGTGATTTAACTTCACAACACAATTTAAATTTTAATCATTATACTTTCCACCTTTATTTTTAAGGCAAACACTTCCCTAAGTTTGCAAGGCTAACATGTCAAATTTTGTAGTGTTCCTCATTCTGTCTTCTACCTTACTCTACTCCTCCCTCTCATCTTCTCTAACTCCTTTTATGTTCCTTCCCTTCTTCCTTTGGGCTGTATCCCCATAAGCGATGTTCTCCTGGCCAGATGATGCGTGCATATCTCTTGTGTCTTCTTGATGCTAACTCACCGTGACATTTGCACGAGATTGTGAGATTCAGCTCTCGGTCATATTTCATGTAATGATGAAAATGATGATGGTGATGAGGAAGAGGCAGCAGAAATGGGGGGGTGCATCTATTTTCCAACCCTTGTCTTCACCAGGCTATCAATCAAAAGCAGGGGGTAAAATGGTGGATAATGGGCATTTGGAAAGAAGGTGGTAGGCAGTGGGATAACATGTTTTTGGGCAGTTTGAAAGACGACTACTAACTCTGTTTTGGTTTGCATTTTCAGGTTTGGATTTTAAACGGGAAAACCTTGAATGCTTTACAAAATTATTTTTCTTTTCTTTTATTAATTATTCATCTACAGACCTAACACCGAGGCACTAATGTGAATGAAAACAGTAATTTACAAAATGTCAGGAAATATTTATCAATGTAAACCATAAGCATAAACAGACTAAAAAAATGAGAATTAGAAGGGAATTTGTAACATATTGGCATTAGGTCAGTAACATGGGGTTCAGCAATCTACAACAATTCATATCCTAATTTGTCTACAATATAAAGAATTCCAACCTTACTATATCAGTAATTACATAATGCATAGGTTTAGGAACATTTTCAAGTCACTGAAGAAATTGTACCATGACATCCACAAAATGTAGCGGTTTGTCCATAGGGTTTTAGCATGCCTATTAAATGGCAAAAATCTTTTTTTCCCTCTATGTTTTGCAGTAGCATATCCATTCATGCATCTATAATTAAATTACCATTCTTGTTGTAAGGAAATGTGAAAGGTTATATTTTCGTAAACTGCATTGTTACAATGCTGTGCATGATTATATGAAAAGTTTTAATAAATGTATCATTGAGAGTTTTACTTCAGTTTTAATGAACCTGTGTTTGTGTTTGTATAGAGCTGTCATTGTTGATGTAATGAATTATGTATTACTGAAAACTGTGCGAGCAGCTGCCAAAACTTAACTCTGTCACCGCTGCTGAAGACACCTAGAGTTACAACTGCAAGTCATAGAGAGAATCTGCCTGGGGCTCTTCAGCAGAACAGCAGGTGCCAACCGTACAGGCTTTTCACATTCCCAAAGTTAGAAGCAGAGCCCAAGTTTACATGAACTTCAGGGGTACATCTTGGCACCAGTTGAGTTATCTCAGAGTCTATAGGTTTTGGTGTCATTCTGGAACACTGTTTAGTTCTAGCTATTAGAATAGTTTAATTTACAGGGATAAGTGATAGTGCCGATATCGTCTATTGGCAACTTAACTGCAGTACAGTAATGTTTGTGACCATATTAGCTAGGGCTGAACGATTTTGAAAAAAATATCTGATTACGATTTTTATGACAAATATGACAATTGGGATTAGATTTGCGATTAGTTTTTAAAGCCAAGATTCAGCTCACAGAGCACATTTTAATCATGTCATCACTTTTAGTGTTCAAACAATTGTAAGCTAAGGTAAAGCTTTATTACAACACAATTCAATATATTCAGTGTGATTTTCAACTCTTTGGAATTGTCGTCAATGAAGAAATCAGTTTACTGTCTGTATCCCGATTTTCTATTTTTATACATTTTTTTATTTGCTACTGTAATGCTTCTGAATTGCATACCCTCACTGCTTCTATAGTGTTCTCATTAGTATGGTCAGTGTATTATAAATGAGCTACTGTTTAATTCACAAGCCTAGCTCTCCACCACATGTGAATGCAGTATTTGCCCAGAAATAAGGTGATACCAAGCCTCACTGAGTGGCATTTTCCTTGCTTGGGAAGAAATGTGTTCTAAGCAAAAACAGCGAGGATAAACACATTGAAGGAGCGGGGAGGGGTGTGATTATTGTACTATCCGTGACGGGAGGATGAGCTGAGGCTATGGTAGCGTTTTGGGCCCTCCAGTCGTGAGTGTGTGTGTGTGAGTGTGTGTGTGTGAAAGATGCTGGTGGCACATTGAGGGGCTTGCCGCTGCTATGCAAAGCTGTGTCAGTGGATAGAGCATCTATGGAAGAGGGGATATCTTCACAGTTTTCGCTACACCATAATTAATCTGCTTAAACCTGCTAGGCTTGTCTCGGGCGCTCTTAAACATCTTGAAAAGGCTGCCAGCTCGAAAGCCAACCAGGATTTTCTCTTTGGTTGCCAGTAGAAAATCACCTCCAGTCCAACCAGCTGACAGCTCTTTGTCAGGGTGTGCCCAAAAACATGTGATAACAATGTTTAATATTGCGATATGACTGCAATATTTGGATTGCTTTTTGACATAGATGGTTTTAATACATTTGGGCAAATTTAGTCTATTATGCAATATTCAAAACTGGGTGTGAAATGTCATTGAAAACTAAACCTAGTCTAAAACAGGTCTAGGACCAGGACTACTATACCAGGACTAAAACAGAGGTAAACCAGAACTCAATCAGATGTGATAAACCTGTGCTTCACAGGAACCAAACAGGACTGAACCAGGGCTTAAACTGAGGTATACAGACTAGATCAGAATTTTTGCTTGGTCACAACTTCAAGCTTCTTTTTAAAATTTAGTGCTAAATTATGACCATTACATTATCATAGTGCATTTAGTTTAATTTGTCCTAATTTTAAAAAAAAATGTAATGTCCAATGCATGTAGCCCAAATGCATGTACAGTAAACCCAGAGACAACACCCAAAGCTCATCATTTACAGTGATAGATGTGGGGTGAGGGGGGTTGTCACCAGGGGTCATGAAACCCCCCCAATGCGCTGGATGTTAGTTCATATTGCCCCGTCTGCATCCTCTAGGACAGCAGACAGTCTATAACCAACAGAGGCAATTGATGGTGTGTAATGTTCCGTTAGCCTTGCCCCGGGCCATGGCTGTGATCTGGCCCTTACACAAATGCCAATGACAAAAGGGTCACAGACGCTGTTTGTCTCTTAAATCAAATAGCTTTTGCTTAGCTGCTGTAAACAAGTCCCCAAGAGTTACTTCATAGAAAAAAACAAGCAATATAGAGTAATTGTTTTGTGCAGTGATTTTTTAAAAATATATTGATGGAAAAACCTGAGATATTGATGGTTATGCTGCAGAATACTGTACGAGAAAGAATCATGCACATTTTGACTTAGGAAGTCAATCCTCTGATGGTTGATTAACAAAATGCCAGATCAAATATGTTAACTACAGAAGCCCCCTACAGTAAAATATATGCCTACTCTTTAGTAAGTACTTGTTTTGTTGTATTATTTTTATACAACAACAGAATAGGCAACGCATGTCATACACTTTGTCTTGTGGTGCCTCATTGTATTGTAAAAAGCCAACCATCTAATATGTCTAATATATGTAGCTGTCTCACCCCAGCTTACCTCTGTTACTACCTCCCATTGCGGGATAAAGATGGGGCCACTTCACACCTCCCCTGCCAGCTCGGCACTTTGTAGCATGAGGCAAGAAGTGAAACAAAACTTAGCATAAAAGCAGAAATATGTACCTTGATGACTCATCCCTTGCCAAGGCCTTTCTGTGAAAGACATATACTTGCTTTGCTTTACTAAAAACTATAAACACCGTAATATCAGCCATGTAGTGCAATTTCATATGTGGTTTACAACCCTTAAATATACATCTAGTGAAACAAGTTACCAAACACTAAATATGTCAAGCTACACTATAAAGGTCAAAGCACTCACTGGCCTGTTTATTAGGTTGACTATCCACTTAGTAAAGTGTTCTTCTGTTTCTGTAGATCACCTTCCTCATGTTTTGTTGTAATTGACCTTAATGTATACTGCTGGGCTAATGTTGCCTTTGTTTCTGGCATGAACAGGGCCTTTTTGCTAAAAGAGCCGTCACTCACTCGATATTGCATTTAGGGCTGTTGTTAGTCATCTAAAGTCATGTCTAGCAGAACAATAAATTGACTGTAAGGCAGTAGTGTCAAAGTCAAAATACCAAGATTTTTGTTATCTTTTTATTTTGTTTAAAAAATGTGTCTGGAACATACATGACTAGATCCATTGAATAAAGTAGCCAGTGAGACCAATTACTCAATACCAAATATGGCTTACTGTATATCTGTACCTGCAGTTTGGCAGGGTCATATTGCAGCATCTTTTAATGGCAAACTTTTGGAACCATTTCCTTCTTAACATTCCAATATTCCTGGACTTGCGCTTTGACTCCATCTCAATTCCCATACATACATAATAAATGTATTAAATCAGAGTCAAAGATAAGGTTGCAGAGGTTTCAGTTTCACTTAAGCAGATTACTCCATAATGACTGTGGAATAAAAGACTCATCACTGTAGTCCAATGAAATACGGTAGCTGCTTGGCATTCCACTCCATATACAATCCTACATAGACTGTATCCACTTGGGTTTTGGCAAATGAAACTTAATTGTAAGTCTATACATAATAAACAGTATCTATCAATAGCACGGATTAACTTGCTTTCCACCTGCAGTGCAATCATTCCATTTGATGCATTGCAAAACTACTATTGTTCTGGTCTAATCAATCAAGGTAATGGCTGCAGTATATGGTAATTGAAAACATACACTTTACAGCTATATTTCATGACAAAGGGCCAGGGGTTATCTAGCCAATCAAGATAATGGATCTGGTATTGTGCTGCTTATCTTAATATGTTCACTGCAGTGGACTATAATACATATATACATTGGCTATAAATGCTGTTGTGATGCTAGCTCCTCCATGTTGAGTCAAAGGACTGTATAAAAGTGCAGACAGAATACTTGAATATACCAGA
>JAVQKG010031992.1:0-13105 GCA_036025885.1 Hypseleotris bucephala
AAACTCACTATAGACACACACCAACAAATTTACCCCATATATTTTTTTTTTTATAAACATATATAAACAAATATATATATATATATATATATATATATACTTAATCGTGTACAAAAAAAAAATACTATTAACCTTAATATAGAGTACAGTACACTCCTATGATACAATTAAAAATGCCCTCCATTGGTATAAAGTATGTAATGAGCCCACCCCACAGCTGAAGAAAAGAAAATGGCATGCTGACATTTGAATAAAACAGTTAACCTGTCTTGACATGTCACTTCAGTTCAATATTAAAGTGTTTAGGAGCTGTATGAGCTTGCATAGACTGTAAAAATCTTAAGTAGAATCAGGACATACGGTGAAGCAGTGGAACAGATGCACCCATTTCAGCAGTGCCTTCCAATAATTAGAGCGGGAATGACAAAAACACTTTGTTATTCTCTTACTATGATTTGCTAGCTGTCACACTGTACATCTGAGTTGCCTCATTATACAGAAAGTACTCAAATAAAAGCCGACACAGCGCACTGCTGTCGAGATTCTGTCTAGCTCTCATGCAAACAAGCAAAGATGAATAAACATTAGTTGTTGTTGAGGGCTGGTCTTTGAGCTGCAAGACTCACAAAGATCCACTTTGTACAAAATAAAAATATTTAATTTGAAAGACTGATGCAAGGCAAAATTAAATTAAAAAGAACCCATGCTAACTGCTAAAACAAATTACTTACAGCGTGCTAAATTATATTTGCTCCTCCATCAGTGAGATCAAACGAGCCTACTTTGACTCTCCTGCGCTAATGATTTCCTGCACTCACCTCCTTTTCATCCCAGGGGTGTTAATAAACACTCAGTCTGGCTTTTTGTTTGTTTGCCTGGTTTATTTATACATTTCCCAGCTCTACATCTCAACTCTCTTCCTCCCCGTCTCGTTTACTCAGCCCACGCTGGTGGCAGACGGGCGGAATTAGAGGGATCTAATGTAATCCTGGGGACAGCGCGCTTGGAAGAAATGTGCTCAATTAAAGCAGGATGAGCCCACTGGGGGCATCCCTGGCAGAGCGTGGGGTGACTGACACGGCCCTTTGGTTGGGATTAATTAGCATACTAAGTGGTGGTGCACAATAACAGGCTCAAGCTATGGACCAGCCATCTGACATAGACCACCTTGTGCAGCACTGTAGCAGTGAAAGGGTTTAACCCTCAAGGTCTAAGAAGCTGCATATGTAAGAAGCCTGTCAGATTTGAAATCCTAAACTCAGCTTCAATTCTGGTAGACTGCCACAAGTGAACACTGAGTCCTGAGTGTTTGGAATCTTTGGCAAACAATGGAAAAAATCTGTTATATGTAATTTTGCTTTGATTGGTAGAGCAGCGTGACCCAAGAAATGTATGAAGCCTACACCAGTGAGTACAAACAGAGAAATCTGGTTTTGTATGAGCTGTGTGTGCACTAGTCATTACAGTTAACAGCATAATAGTCTAGAGACAATACAGAACATTTTATCCGGGCTTTCCTATAAACCTAAGGCCACTAGAAAAAGAGAGAATTAGTAAGACAAACTGACGGTGTGTTTTGTCAGCTGTAATTACTGTCAAATTATATGGTCAGAATCTGGCCTTACAGGCCACTTTGTTGTCTGGACAAGCTGCCTTTGATCATGTTGTGGAGAATATGTTTCGCATTAGAGGGCCACAATGATGTATGTTTCCTGTCACGGCAAGGATAACAGTGGGGTCAGCAGAGCAAGAACTTGCCCCTGTTCAGAGCATTAACAGTCCCCCGCTGCTGACCACATGAAAATAAAGGCACTTAGATGGACCACAATGAAACCGAGAAGCAGAACAAAGCATGTGCGGCATGAAGTAAGTGTGATTAGGACTGTTCAAAGGCTTCCTCTTTGGTTGGAATGCTCATTGTTGACATGATGGTTTCTCTGGTGCCAGTGTCATGGTTGCATTTTTTTTTAGTGTTGTGAGGTCTATGGAGCATTTATCAAGTTAACAGCTGTAGTGCTCCCCGCTGCCCTGGAGCATTACAGCTATCATCATATATTAACAAAAGTGTTCAAGGGAAATTACTATGACTTTGAAAGTACTCCTTTTTCCACAGCACATTCTCCTGGGTTAGTGGTGCTGTGAAACAGACACCTGTGTGAAAGAAACAGAGTTTACTGGTCATCTGCTTTGGGCCAATCAGAGCTTTTCCCTGAAAATGTGAATCTCAGCTCTGCCCAGGCCAGGCCGGGCACGTGCTGTCTTTGGGAGCACTTGTTTTCCTCGACCCAGTGCTGCTGGCCTGAGTTTGGACATCACCATCTGTGCTCCCTCAGCGGTGGGCCTGAGGGCTGGAGGAGGAGGTACTGTATGCAGTTCGGGATGCTCCCTGGAGTTTGGGAGAGCCACTCCATAACACTTTCCTCATGAGCGCTTCTCCATAGGGCTGCTGGAACGTCTTGAAGCCATCTGGGAAGAAGTGGAGCGTGGCGGGGAGCAGCTGGACGCTTACAGCTGCTATTTAAGCCCTGGCAGCACGTGCTGTATAAGTCAGTCAGCAGGAAGAGCAGCATGGTGAGGACACTACACAGAGCTCAGCACACTATCAGAGTCTCTGTCTTTGCTTATGGAAGCATGTTAAAGATAGCAGCAAAAGCATACTAACAGGACAAAAAAGTAACGTTTAAACTTATCTTTACTAACACTGATATAAATCAAGTATTTTGACTAAGTTCATGCTGGGCTTGATTCTGCTGCCCTATTAGCACTAGAATATTATAGTTCCTATACAGCACACTCAGGCACTAAAAATGAAGTGAACAGAGGTGGATTCTTAGCAAATGTCGATTTGCCACAGGAGACAGTGCGGGAGGTTTTCTCACAAAGCCGTAGTAGTCTTTTCCTCATGTGGATCCCTAGAGTCCAGCCTCCCTTGTGAAGCTATAAGGGAAAAGTGCTTGTCAGGAGAACATTAATTAAAGCGTTAAAGGTAAAAGAAGTATCGACTTCCCCTCTCTCTCTGCAACTTCCCCGACCACTAGCAAGCAGCAAAACCCACTGCCCCCAGAGGTGAAGTCTTCTACTTGCTCAGGCCCAGGAGCTAACTGGAAAAAAGCCCCACTAAGACCAATTAAGGCTTTCACTATGAGACTGAAAGGAAGACAAATGGAGGCAGAAGGCCCGATTACAAGAAACCTTTGTACAGATGTAAAGCAATTAGAGCAGTCTCAGGGGCCAGACAGTGCGGTACCTGGGAGTCATGGATCCTAGAGCTAGTCCAAAGTCGGAACAATCCCTCTTTTCTGTTTACTGCCCCAGTCAGTCTGTGTATTAGTGTCATATATCAGCCCATAGGCTTTATATTGGTTTCTCCAGTGCAAGGAAGCTGCAGTAGTCAGCCAAAGTGGACCACTCCACCCTCCATTATGTGTGAGTTTGTGAACAGGGGCGCTTTTATAGTGAACAAGGCCTTTTCTATAAACAAGGGCAGATAGGAAGTGAGGAAGCTCTCAGGTATCTATTCTACACCAGGGCCGTTTGTCAGAGAGGTCGTTCTGATAAAGGCTCAGGTAATTGTACTGAAGCCACTACCAGTCAGAAAACATTTAACCAGGGCGCTAGTGTTACCTCTACAGAGTGGCCCATAGACCACAGTGTAACTGTTCTGTAATGCTGCACGGACTTCAGTTTTGTAAATTAATGTAGTTGTTTGTTTGTGTGTGTCGCAATTCTAATAATTGCAATTGTAATGCCGTAATCACAAAGGCAGCAATTTTAATGGTTGCAAACGATGCAACTTCAAAGCAATATCCTCTGTATAAAACAAAATGTAAACAAACTTCTTACATTGTAGGTTTAACCTCTGCAAACATGTTCTGAGGGGCATGTAAGTCATGTAAAAGTTGAACCGTTAATATTTTAGTGTTCTTTCAAATATTAAGTTCCACAGAGGTTAAAATTTTGATGTGAATTGAATCTTGGTTTTAAAAACAATATTGCAAATCTATTCGCAATATTTGTCATAAAAAACATAATTAGATATTTTTTCAAAATCATCCAGCTCTACCACAGTATCTGCTCTGTCTGTCCTTATTAGGTGCAGCAAAGAGGCAATAAAGTCGGGTTTCAAAGAGAGAAACAAATTTAGTGCTAATCAGAATTTATGTTCAATGGTCCGCTCTCCAATTACCTTAAGCATAAACCCTGCTGATGACCCTGAGATTATGAAATAATTTTGACAAATGACAGTCTGCTCTGTAATGACCTTTTCCTTTGCTCTAAGACAAGGCTGGCTGCAGTGCTCAATATTTATGGTGCCTTTTAAAAAGCAGGTATAGGAAAATGAATGTGCGGCTGTCACTATGTGTAATGGGGCTAATAATGGTATCCTGTGTGCTGTATAATGGAGCCCTCCTCTTCTGCACTGGGCTGCTTTGATGAAGCATGTTCTAAGTACCCCAGTCTATGAGGCAGAGCTATGCACATTTGTGGGATAAGACTCCTCCAGCTGCTGGAGACATTAGTCTAGGCCTTCAATAGCACATACCTAAAACTATCATCAAACTGACAACACAACTAAAAGAGTTATTGTCCAATGATAATATCAAAGTGGTTCAAAACTAACAAGCCATTTTTACTGATGTATCTCTAACAAATTAAGAGTCGGAAAAGCATGGAAGTCATTAAGTCCATATTAGACTCTGGTTTAGACAAGATTTAATAATAATAATGATGCATACCACTTATATAGCACTATATTCAAGATATCCAAAGACACTTAATAATTGTGTGCTGCCCTGGGGCACACTGACAGAGGCGTGGCTGCCAGTATGCGCCTAAGGCCCCTCCGACTACCACCATTCACACAACCACATTCATTCATAGGCAATGCAGGTTGCCCAGGGACACAACAACAATATGTGCGGGTGGGGATTCAAACCGGCAGCCCTCTGGTTGCAGGGCAAATGCTTACTTTCTGCACCACTGCTGCCCCGATTTGATCAGTGATGGTCTGTCAGGGTCTTCAAGGCCAGCAAAGAAGGCCCAAACATGCACTTAAATGTATATGTATAATGTATATAATAATAATAATAATAATAATAATAATAATAATAATAATAATAATAATAATGTATAATATACTAAAATGGTGTTTGGTGTGAAAAAATTGAGATCACTTGTTGATGATATTTTGCTAGAATTGCTAGTTGTAAATCCTCCTAGACATCCATAGACACTTGAGATGAAGAAAACCATTTGACTTCACAGTTCAATTTTGATAAAGTCCCTGGATGGAAATCTTGAATTACTTCAATCAAAGTATTATTTTGTATTTTAACATTTTTGAGGGTCTCAAATCAATCGAATATGTCATAGATATAAAGGTTTAAACCTTTGTCAACTGCAGTATCCAATAAGATTTGGTGTTGTTTTGGTCTTGATATGCATTTAGAACTGCCCACTCATACCCTATGACATGAAACATTAAGCAGAAGGACTTGGCGTGCGTATCAGATGAAGGCAGCTATGGCGATGTTGTTAAGTGATATGCATAGCTAAATATCAGGTTATATGCAGTGGTAACAAGTGTTAGCCCAATAATAATATGAAGATAATTCTGTGATGTAGTGTTCTGATGTAAGTTTAAAAATCTGACTCAGTGTGGCCACTTGTGCAGTTGAGAATGGGATTTGCAAACCCACACAGCAATGTATTTTGTGAATTGTATTTGAACATATAGGCATGAAATGTAGAGCAGTTAAGGAGAGTCAGCGTTGTGCAGGTTGTACTTGTTTGGCACAGGTGAGACATCTCCAGCGAGTTACAGGAGGTGCTCAGAGGCTGAGAGGCAAAACAAGGGACTTGCTTTGGCACCTGTTACAGATAAACAGGTTGTGCAATACAAATTCCACTTTTATGAATGTCTGAAGGCCTTAGTCCCATGGGCAGGGTCTGCTACTAGATCTGGTTTGATTCTGATTTATTCTTTTAGACTTGGCTTAGACCAGATTTGTTTAGACCTGATTTAGACCTGGGTAAGCATGAATGTACACCCGTTTTTGTCTGGTTAATAATGTGTTTTCAGTTCTAGGTTTGAACCTGGGTTAGTTCTGATTTAAAGTTATTGCAGTCCAATAAAATGGTACTTGGAATTACATATATACTAAAATAGTATTTGGTTTGTAAAAATTACTTGTATCACCTTGATGATGATATTTTGCTAGAATTGCTAGTAGTAAATCCTCCCAGATCTCCATAGATACTTGAGATGCAGAAAACCATTTCACTTCACAGTTCAATTTTGATAAAGTCCCTGGATGGTGCTAGTTAAGGACTTAAACAGATGGCCAGATACTTTGGCACAAGAAGAGAGCTGCTCTGAATATTTTTTGGCAAATCTACAGGCATATGGCAAAAGTTCATGCCAAACACTCCATTTCACAAAAAAGCTGCAGTCTGGGAGAAAGCAGAAGCATATTACAAGCGAAATGATAAAGGAATTTGACATGAAGATGTTAAATAAGTTGAAATATAAAACCACTTGGTCTGTAAATCTAATTTAGAGCACGGAGCCATCCAGAGCCTCTCAGTCTTAAATAATCAGTGTCATAATAAAACTGAATGGAGGAGATAAACAGGCTTCTGCTTTGTATTACAAACTACATCTCAAAGACTGCCTCAGACTGGAAACATCAAAATGTAATATCCTCAACTGAACTGTAGCGAAGAGTGCTTAGTGCTGCCAAAACGAAAGAAAACATTGCAAAGACAAAATAATTTATTGAGAAATAATCAGGTACAATTATGCTTTTCCTTCCAGTATTACCTCACATCTTTGTCAGAAATATCCAAAGTGCAGCCCAGGAGCCAACAACAATGAGGCCGCCGATACTTCAATAATTTCATATTTCACAAATCACTTACTAAACTAGAAAGCATTTGGAGAGTGCAGACCTCTGCCAAGGTAGCTATTTTTTCCACTCCTGAAATAAACGGTTCTAAACAGAACCTTCAGTGGGATTGGGCACACCTTCTGTATAAAAACAGTTCTGAGTTTTATGTGCTGCTGTTTTTAAAGAGTTGAATTGGTGTTTTTAAAGCATCATTTTTGTGCATTAGACTGACAACAGGAGCATTAAAATTCATTTTTGTTCATTTATAGAGACAGGCGTAAACAGATCTATTGTCGAGTCTCCTGAGATAGTGTAGTAAATAATTAGATGGTTAATGGTGACTAGAGGAGTGTTTTTGTGTGACTTGCACAATCCGAAGCAGGGATTCACCTTTATCTCATGAAGCATGTTTGGTGCTTACACATAATAATAAACACTGTAGAAATACAAACAGGATGAGGTTATTGACTGGGCAGGCTATAAGGAGGTTTAGACCTTGTCTGGTCCTGGGTCTAATCATGGTTTAGTCGCCCTCATTTCCTTGTCTAAACCCATGCCAAGTCCTCGTCCTAGTCCTGGATTGTTTTAGTGCTAGATTGTCAACTGTGGGCAGCTGACAGAAGCGAACTTCAAAATTTCACCTGGCACTTTAAGTGAGTTGTTTCACACAAAAATACTTTGAGATTTATTTGAAATGTAAAGTGCATTACAAATAAAATGTATAATTGTTACTATTAAAAGTGTAAGCCAACTAGAAACAATTTATTTATTTTAGTTTTTTCCGCTTCAAACGCGTCCATCAGCATTATTAACAAAAGGCACAACAATGGAGACGTAAACTCTCTTTCTCAGGGCTGGACCGGGGGGACCAAGGTAACAATGTGGCCTGGTTCCTTCAATAATGTATGCTTTAGTCACTAGTGGGCCCTCCTCAACCACTTTGTCATTGCTTTTAGCATAAAAATTTACAAATTATCTCACAACTCTCAAGGCAAAATCCATACCAACCTCAAAATGGCACAAAATGACAATTCTATAATGCTTTTCACATTTTGAAAAATAAAAGACAAGGACTTTGGTGCATCCATAAGATTCAATTTGGCAGTTATGGGTAATTAAAGAAAATTTGCCAGTCACCGTCATTGTCAAAGTTTGTGGACTAGCACCTGAAGATAAATGTCTGTGAACCTGCCATCAAAGTGAAGCCAAGGACGTTGTATCCCAAGCGTTAGATTGCTTTCACATCAGATGATTAGCCTCATCTATGCTAATTACACTGAATGGAAACTAATTAAGAGGAAATACGTGTCAGCTAATGAGGATTTGGGGCTGTGTCCATCCATATCATCATTTGTGCTGCGTCGCCCACTGAATATTTCCACCTCTTTTCATCTCAGGGGGATTTTAATGTTGAAGCTAAGCACATGTCAGTCATAACTAAAGCAGAAGTAAATGCTGGAGTTAGCATGGGAAAAAGGTGGAGACGTACTGGAGACAAGATGCATTCAGTGTAAATTAGGGGTTAGAAGTTCTATTTTTGAAGACATACTGTAGGTTTAATATTTTGTTAGCATGATAGACCAATATGTAGCCTAAAAGACAAATTTGGATGACATTACGGGAAAGAATTGGATATGAGCAAAGCAATGCAATTTTGATAAACTGTATAGCAAGATATGACCAAAAATGCAAACTCCAGCTACATGCGGGCAGTAAATAAATAAATGACCAGATACAACTGTTTTGTGGTTCAATGAACAGAGCATTTACCTCTGAACTAGAAGTTTCAATGTACGTACAAAACATCTAGCTATAAATTTTTTTTTTAAATACTAGCCTAAACCTCCACAATGTTGAAAGTGAGCTTCATATTTTAGTCCAACAACAAAATTTCTATTTTTCCTTCATCCTTGTGCCTCTGTGCTATGTGTTAATGATGTGCATGCTGCTGCCGAAGCTAATAAGCCGCTCCAGCAGGATCATAGTGTTGCTGGCAAAAGCGTGGCAATTACCTAAGTGGTAGTGGCAGGACTGTGCTGCCAGCTCTGCCTAAACTTGTCTCAACCTGAATTTGGCCGACAGTGGCAGGGTGGGTCAAACGGGCCACGACGACCCTCTAGTCCAAACTGCCAACTCCGGTTAAACTACTTCCATCTGGACCAATTGTTTCCTCAAGGCAGGCACAGAGTAATGAAGGTGGGCAGAACATGACTAAAGTTCCATGTTCAGTAATAGTCTGAACTATTTTTTTATATTATCTGTGTTAATTCAGATCAGAGACAGAAAAAGTACTCACCTACTAGTAGGCTACTATTAGTAGGAGAGACTGGATTTGGTTATAACACCTGTAAAAAGCTGAAGTTAAAGACAGGACTATTGTTTTGTCCTATATGCTATAAAAATGCATGTTACAATTCACAGACCAACTACTACTTTAATCTGTCATTGTGTGATTTCTAAGGGTTTTTATATTGTTAACGAGCAATTAAGAGGTCCTGCCCAAACCATGAGAAATATGGGAAGGGTCTCTTTGACAAGTCTGACTTGTCTGGGTGTTTGTGAAGGATGCTTTTTGTCAAGTTTTGTAAATTTTCCTAAAACAACATTTTGCATGAAGTCCATAGGTGGCGCCATCGAGGTAACTGGCATCATATTAATGAGATGTGTATGGGGGCGGGGGGTAATGTGGTGTTTCAGGTTTCAGCCTAATCAGTCAAAGTATATTCAAGTTAGAGGCTGTCAGATACACCTGGCTTCCTAATTTCAATACAATATGGCTGGATCACAATGCCAAAATTCATGAGAAATTCATTATGGTTTATATTCACCAGGATTAATGGCTCAATTGAAGTGCTGCAAATCATTAATTTGTTAACAAATTAAAATAATTCATTATTAGTTATCGTAGAGGTACCAAAGTCTACATATTTCAGCATCTTCATGATATGTAACGGTCCAGAAAGTTTGAAGAAGATCTGGCAAAATCTTTTGGAGTTATTGCATTCACAAATTCAAGCTTAATTAATTAATAATAATTACTTAATTAATATTAATCATAAAAGTACCAAAAAGTAATCCCTTCTGAGGAAAAGAAATGAGGAAAAGACAGCCTATTGAAGGTGAGTCTTACACTTTCACATGTCAGACTAAATCCAGTGTACAGATTTCTTTTTCACATGGTGTGATGAGGTTATGATTATTCGCTGTGTTAATATAATGCTAGCATCTGACAAATTCCCTCTTCCGCATTAATCCCTATCTAATACCATTAATCTAAAAGCAAGCGTGCTCCTCTCTAGTCAGAGCCAGTCCTTGACGTTTTCATTACCGCCAGCTCTGAAGTGACGCTTAATTCCCAGGTATTTACCACCTTGTCTCAGCACTCTTTGTCTATTTGACTGGCAAATACACCTTGGTAAATTCACTTAGTCTGATGAAGAAATGAAGAGCACAGTTCATGTCAATCAGCAACACAGGGCCACCAAGGCTTGTCTGGACGCATTTAGTACAAAGTTACAAAAACACACACGAATGACATACTGTATAATTAGCCACAATCAGCGCCCAGCGACAATACTTACTCCAAATTCTTGTTTTGCTAACCTATCGGAGGCCTCCAGGCAGAGGTCCACTTACCCTGTCAGAACCAGCCCACCACCCAAATCCAAACACAGAAATCACTCTAATCCACCGCAGCGCCACTGATTAAACGCGCGTGTAGAGTGCAATTTGCTAAATGACTATTTTGCACATGTAAATATAGTTTAATTACAGCAATTAAAGAAGATTATGGGAGATTGGCAGATGGGGAATGTAATGTTGTTTTAATTAGAGTTTTGAATGCACTGTAACACAAACACAAACGTTAACCCAACAGAATGGGGCTGTTATAGGCCTTGACAAATTGTATCCTGACACACAAAGCTTTTAATCACCTGTGGCAAAGATGTGAGCGCAAAACAAAGGAAAAGCATGGAAAAACTCAGGGCAGTGACAAGTGGGATCTGGAGAAGATGGGAAACACATGGAGCGTTCCTTGACCAAGATGTTGCCGAAGCAGCAGGCTGAATTAGGATGACAAGTACAAATATTTTGACAGCGGTCAATGTGCCATTGTAGGCAATTAAATGAGATTTAAATCAGAGTTCAATCAGTGGAAATTAGAAACAGCTCGTGTGCGCTCCGACTGAAAGAATGTGGGAAATGGAGACTAACAAAAGGTCCTGGCACTACATCAAAGACCAGTGAGAGGAAGAATGAACTAATCTGACACCGAGTTAAAGACATCTGACCACAGAGAAAAGGAATTCTGGATCAAAAGGATTTGCTGAAAATACTGCAGACTACATACAATACTAGAAAGCACTCAGAGAGTGCATACTGACGCCAGGGCAGCTAATTTCCCCTATGCAATGTTTTGGCCCTAACCGCTACTTTAATCTGTGATGTCTAAGGTTTTTTTTATTGTTAATGAGCAATTAAAAGGCCCCGCCCCCAAACCATGACAAATATGGGAAGGGTCTATTTGGTGTGTTTGATTTGTCTGGATGTTTGTGAAGGATGCTTTTGCCAAGTTTTGTAAATTTCCCTAAATAATTTTTTACATGCCGTCCATAGATGGCGCTATTGGGGTAACATGAATCATATTGGTCAGATGTGTTCAGGCAAAGTTTATTAAGAGTCAAAACAGACAAAGACTTACCAAAAGAATCCTTGAAGGACGTATGTAGAGTGGTTTGGTCTTGTAGACCTTATGAACAAGGAATCCATTTAGCTCCTGAGATCCTTCTAATTTAGGCCTCAATAAGTTCTTGCCACAGGGCATCAATAACTCCAGGCTTTAAAAACAAAAGACACAGTTAAAACAGCAAGCAGGAATAAAATGCCAATGCACCAATTGTGACCGTGGATGGGCATGCATGAGTCAGAGTGCTAAATAAATAGACCCCACTTTTTGGTCACTGTCCGTGCTCTACATGTGTATTAAATTTCACCATGCTGCTAAATGTATTTCATTTTGTGTACTACTGAGCTACTGTATATTGTGATGTGGGTTATTCACAGAGTTTAATTTGTGCCCATTTTTACTTCCTGCATACAGTACCTGACGAAAGTATTGTCACCTAAGAACATTATAACTTAAAATGGCATATAACCTTAGTTCAAAAGAATCAATTACTACAATAAAGAAAACAGTCATTACATTCCAAATCACAAAAAAAATATAAACAACTTTACTTTGGTATAATGGGCATAATCTAGAGGCATTTCCCTTTCGTATAACCCATTTCTAATTCCAATTGATAAACTACAAGTCATTATTTGTTGATAGTTGATGAATAAGTGACTTTTGTCAGGCACTGTATGCCTCAAAAAAGCAATTTGCAATTAAATTGATTGTCACATGATAAATTCAATCTCCACCTCCACAAGTGTAAGGCAGAAAAGTCCTCTCTTGCACATTTTTGCGTGTTCACTAATAACAAAAATAAGTACAATAATTACTCAATTAATGTGATTATGAAAACTATAATGGTTGTAAAATCTTACCTAACATCATCTGGAATTATGGCACCAAAGGCCTGACGTATATGGCCCACCAGGGTCTGGTGATCCCAGGCTTTTTGGAAGTGAAAAGCGTAGATTATGTGACCATTTTTATGCAGCCACTCCTTTGGTTGATGGCGACAGACCCCATCCCATAAAGGATGTGGAAGTAACACAACATCTTTATAAAAGTTGTTGTGATTTTGGGTGGAGGGTGTAGAAATGTAACAGAGAACATAAAAATGTATACAAATAAAAACAGAAACCAAAACAATGATCTTGAAGCACCATCTAGTGACAAAATATATGCATAGCAAACAAAAAGCCAATACACTTCAGACCCCAAAGGGAGTCGGCATTTTTAATAGCCTATAGATATTATACCATTTTTTCATTGTACCATTTATACTTCGCGGAGGAACCAGCGGTTCTACGGCTCTGCGTCGTGCATTAAAATCGTTTATACCACGGCTTCTCGTTGTTTAATCCTTACTTATAACACGGCTCCTCGTTGTTTAATCCAGTGGTTCTCAAACTTTTTTTCAGGCGACCCATTTTTTCTACATAGCGCCATCCTACGACCCAACTCCCTCATGTTATTAATAAATACAGCCTATTATATATATTTAATAAAAATCAGGCGTTACTGGATGACTTCTGTTTTATTT
>JAVQKG010032022.1:0-11231 GCA_036025885.1 Hypseleotris bucephala
AGCGCGGCACACGCAGCCTGTGTGCACACAGCGATCTGCTAAACAGGGCGCCGAAAGGAAATACCGCTAACCGCCCCTCCGCTCGGCGTGCAAAACGCATCCAGTGTGGGTCCGGCCTCAGGCTCCCAAGCATTGAAGCTCGCTTCGAAAAAGTAAGACCCTGATTGGTTAAATGCGTCAAAAAATTACTTCCGCGGGATGCTCAGCTTCTCTGGGGGTCTATGGAGCGGGGCGGGACGTAATTTTGACTGACAGCTGCTAGCAGCCAACCACTGAGCGGAGATCTGCCCGTGAGACGGCAGCGCGAGTGAGACGGCTTTCAGAGGCAGAGTGGAGCTGAAGTCTAGAGGCGAATGTATCGGCGTACTTGTCCGTAGTGGATTTTCACCGCTATTTTCACCTTTTGTACATCGTAGTAGTACATATTGTACAGGAGTAGCTTGCTAGCTGCCACGAGCAGCAGACAGCGTGGCTAACATTGTGCACACTCTTTAAGGAAAGTCATGTGAAAGTCTTAACTACGAGGAGAGAATTAAAGAGCAGGGCAGACCAACAGAAGATTAGTATAGTTCAAAAGATAGAAAAAGGAAACAGGTCTTTTAAACTTTCCTGGGTTATTTCTGGAAAGTTACATAGGGCTCAACTTGTAGGCTATACCTATAGCCTAAATAAAGTGTAATACATGTTTCAAAGTTTGTTGCAGTGAGTGCACTTGAATTCATAAACCACAAGAAAAAAACACACACATATATACTAAATTGTCATAGTAACCAGATTTTTTGCAGTGAACTGAGAAAAAACCCGCAGCAGTGAGACATGCGTGAACAGGCAGAAGGTGAATGCAAATGGGGATGGTACTGACCAGGACACACCGCTATGTTGCACGGTTTTGTTTGAGTCTCAGGCCGGCCACACTCCAAGGCCTCATCTGCGTTCACACACTTCCTGGTTCGTGTCCGGGAGCCCCGCCCACAGGTCACAGAGCACAGACTCCATGACGACCACTCCTCCCACTGCCCATGCACTGCAGACATGCCCGCACACACACATGGGGATGAGGGATGAGAGGGGAGCAGAAGAGGGGGGTCAGAAAAAACATGACAAATTCAATGACTATGAAAAGATGCACCTTCTTTAAAAAAATCTACATTTCAAAATAATACTAATAATTATTAAGTAAACTAATAATTATAGGAACAAAATGTGCAAGACTGGCAGAGAAAGTAAAATAAAATACATACGATAGCACTGTATGTTTAAACAAATAAAAAGTACAATGAGGAATGCATCGAAATACTTGCTGGTTTCTATAAGGAATTTTAATGTAAAATGTTGATGTATCAAGATGGTCACATTTTTTATTTACTGTTTTTAATCGGGAAAAACTGAAAATTTGTTAGAGAGTTTTAGTCATGACTGTCTCAACCAAAAATGTAGTCTATTTTATTTTAAGGACTTAAAAAACATCTCTTACAGTGGTCTATACAGTTGCATACATTTGTGTCAAAGCTTGCATTGTTATTAGTTTCTATGGTTTCTAATGACACGGCTTCCATACAGATCGGCACAGAGGCATTCAATGACATGTCTGATTCAAGTGTAAACATATGAGGTGGACATGTTAAATGATTAATTCAGGTAATGCAGTTCAAGTTTTACATTGGCTATCAAGGGCTTTGTACAGAGCTTTACCTCTTTTCTACTTCAAACAAGCAACTCGCAAGTAAGATGTTAAACTCTTTTCTCCACACCCCTTTGTTGCACCGGGGTCGCCCATTCTAATTCATGAAAAGCAAATGAAATAAAACAGAAAGTGGCGCCGGAACAAAGCCGAGAGATAATAAAGTTTTCAATAATGAATCGTGACTTGCTGTTATGTTAATTCACTCGGTGCTATTCAAATTGGACCATGTAAGATGAAAACAGACAAATGTGCTACACAAAAAAGTGTAAAAACCCTTCTGCCCTATCATAAAAAAACAATAAACAATTATTGAGGAAGAATTGATGGTTGGGCTGGTAATGCATAAATTAAAATGATTTCAAATAAATGAAAAAACAGCTTTCTAGTTCAAAATTAACACCTGTCTTTTTATTGTGCGTCATTGGGGTCCGGATAGGTCAGAATCAAAATAATGGATTTACACTTGTTTTTGCAAAATGGTGCAAATGTAGTTCAATTGTTTTTATTCTTGCATATACATATTACATTCAAAACACAATAGCTATGCAAAGGGGGATGTGATGCCATGGTTTTGTCAGGAAATGCATATGAACAGTTACTATGCTTACACACAGATGTTTTCTTCAGCCCACGGCCATACAAGGAAACACTGAAGTGCCGATACAATTATTACTGCTACGAATCCGGTCGAAGCCTAATGAATACCAAGTTCTACATTCTATATTTTCACACTGACAGTTGACAAAATACCCCTCAAGCCAAAGAAAGTGAAATGCAAATGACAGTTTATACGTCAGTACAACCTCAGATCAAAATAGATCCCTGTGCAATCAGCTTGACAGTGTAATAGGCCTACTATCTTCTTTATTTTTCCTTCTGGGGTTGCCACAGCAAAACTCTGCCTTTAATGGGGCAGTGTTTTGTATAAATATAGCTGGCAAAAGTTAAACACTGGATGCCCTTCCTCCTAGTATTGTATCTCGCAAAAAAACATATGGCAAAAGACACAGCTCATTGTTAGTACCATCACTTCACAGGAAGATGTTCCTTGGTCTTGGAGTTTGCATGTTTCTACCTATGTCTGGTTTCCTCCAGTTTTCCCTACCACTAAAAACATACTAGTCGGGTTGGTCTTGGCAGCATGCTAAATCATAGCGACTTTACTTTAATCAGAATCCAACCTTTGCATTTTGAGCTAAATTATTTTAAAAAGGCAATATAAGATTATAATCAGGATAAGGCCCGTGCAGCCGTTAACGTCAGACAAATGTGCCTCTATCTAAAGGTTTTTTAATAACCTGCACTCTGTTTTTTGCCCAATTCCACTGGCTCTGGTGAGTTACATGCTTCAGATTTGAAGAAATGCTACTAAAGGGATAAAAGGGGGTTGAAGGGAGAAAAGTTGGAGACAGTCATGGAGTGAAGATTGCTGGGTCTGTGTGGAAGCAAATCTAAATAAATCATGTGGATAAATAATTAACCTTGCTCTGTGAAGGAAGGCTCAGAGTAGCACAAGAAGAAAACTGAAAGAAAAAAGTTGATGGCGATGTTAAAAAACTGAAGGCAAGGCACTGGAATATACAAGGATAGATCTATCAAAACTTGCTACCATTCAGTGTAAAAGTTTCATGTATAGCTACTATCCCACACATAAGTTGATTCTTAGTATACTGCCAAATAGAACCAACATTTGTGATCATCAGTATTTGTAATTATGACCATGTAGCATTGTGTTAAATTTACAACAGCTAATGGACATCTAAGATTATAGTGGATAAAAACTGGTTCAATAAGT
This sequence comes from Hypseleotris bucephala, assembly GCA_036025885.1. Classification (NCBI taxonomy): domain Eukaryota; kingdom Metazoa; phylum Chordata; class Actinopteri; order Gobiiformes; family Eleotridae; genus Hypseleotris; species Hypseleotris bucephala. The sequence goes on from JAVQKG010032022.1 coordinate 3,480, forward strand.
GACAACTTGTGATTCGGGCTTACATTCATGTACTAAACTAAACTTTTGTTTGCACTCACTCGAGTAAAATAAAAAGTCTGGTCAACACACTATAAAGAACGGGTTTAGGAAATCCACATTTGCAAATTCCATAAATCAAGAATGTTTTGGTAAACATTGCAGACAGAGGAGGTCTGTTGTGAAGTTGTTGCATCATTTGTAAACAGGCAACTTGAGCTGTTCTGCTTTGTGAGTATTTTTTTATTTTAAAAAAATATTCAAAGTTGTCAATGACTTCATATTGGCTCCAAAGGCTACAGTAATCCACACAGTTCTAAAGCAAAACAAGGACCTGAGATGTCCTCATTAGTGATACAGATCTGATCTGTTTGTACAAAGTATCACTATCACGCTGTTATTCTTATAACCAATAGTGGAGTACTTTCACTTACAGAGATAAAATTAAGTTATAAGATTAAAAATTTAACTGTCTAGACAGTCCTGTCCTAATTCACACAGACAAAAACATACTTGATATCTTCCAATGTAAGAGCACTGAAATCTGCTGGAAATAAACACCCACTACACTCACTGGTCACTTTATTAGGTAGACCTGTTCATCTGCTTCTGAGCTCAAAGTGCACTCACATCAAATTAAAATACTATGAACTATAGCAGCAGGGGAAAACACAGGCTGCCACTCAGTTATTACTTCTACCTAATAAAGTGGCCTGTAATACCGGTTTTATGTAGATGTACAGACCAGACGGAGCGAGCTGTTGTATAACTATGTTAACAATTGAAACAAAACAAGTCGATATTCTGACTTTAATAATATAATTAATAATAAATTATGATATCGTCTAGGTACAAAGAAGTTCTGTTTGAGATATTGGATTCTAAATTGTGAGCTTTTCTCTTGAGAGGTAAACAGAGCTGCTCACGCAATGGAATAACAAGTGGAGAAAATACAATTCATTTGTGTTATTTAGCCCCACTGCAGAATTGCACTGCAGGATTGAACAATATTACATATTCAGGCATCTTCCGCAAGTGAGTAAAAATGGCTGGAAATCAGACTGCATAATTGCAATCAATTAGGAGTGGGGAGCGGTCCATTTTAAGGAGAAAATAGCAAGAGATGAAATACTTGATAGAGGTATTTTTAATTAATATGAATTAAACAAGAAAGGAACTACAGATTAAAACAAGATCCTGAGAAGGATTGGCATTGTGTGGTATTAGCTACAGCTGCTATTTTCAGGTGAGAGTACCCAAACAGAGCAAGTGAAGGGCAAATGCATCAGATATGACTTCTATCTCGCTCACAACACAAAGCTTTTTTTTATTTAACAGCTTGAATCTAAATGAATCGCCTCTATGCCGGGCTTACAGTCTCAGAGGGAGGTGGATAAAAGTGTGTTTACTGGAGCCACCACAAAAAATAAAAATAATTCCCATAATGTTCCAGGCCTGATCAAACGATAACAAAGTGACAGATGTGTGTGGTTATGCCCTTTGCACAAAACTAAAGTTCAGCAAAAAAACACAGAATCAGCTCATTGAAGGTGGAATTAAAAAGTGAATAAAAGGGCGACACTCACAAGGCTAATCCAAATGATGCAAATGCAAGCAAGCTCTGCGCGTTTTATTTAATTTATGCATAAACGCATGCAGAATAAACATAAACTTAATGCTGCCACACACAAATACAATGTAATGATAATAAATGGCTATTTATATTCAATATTACATGCCATACAAAATCTACTTTTAATTTACCCACTTAACTCTTTGTGTGCCCCTTATCATGAGGTGTGAATCAAATTTATTATTATGATTCTCATCAATACAAGCTTTTTAATATGGGGTCAGAGAGAGACTTCATTATTGAAAAAAACTGTGTGTTTGATCGTGTTTAAGGTTTATTGTACTATTTACGGACCTTTCACAACTTTATTTTAGACACTTTTAGACAGATTTATTTAAAAATACTTTAACTTGAGAGAAAAAAAAAAGGTTAGGTCGAAGTAAATAGCCACACCTATTTCACTAATACAGTCAATACAACCACAGGAAACAACAGGAGAAAGGTCAAATCCTGTGTTTTACAATTGCATTTAGTCCATAGTCACACACTGGTAGTGTTAAGCTAAGCATGGCAAACCATTATGGGCCCATAGCCCATCTGACATCCACCAAACACTAATCACACAACCACATTCATCTAGGCAATGTTAAGGTTAAGCAGGACAGTATACGGGTGGGGATTCAAACAGGTGACCCTGTGGCTGCTGGGCGAATGTTTACCCACTGTGCCATACACAGCTCATAAAAGTTCAATTAGCATCAGAGGGTCTTTTTAAGCATATCATACCCATAACTCTATGCTTGAGTAATTTTTGAACATGTTGCATTGTTTGACTACTTGTTCACCCATGTCGATGTATAATGAATCATTGTTGCACCACATTTTGAAATGTCACCAAGTCAATGGCAAATGAGCAGGAGCTTAAAAGAGCAAAAAAAAGGGGAACTACTTGACTTTACACACCACAAAATCCTTACGCTCAACTACATATTTCGAACAGACAAAAAAGTTAATTTGCTCAACCAATTACTGCCTAGTTTCCTTTGTCAAGGCCCAAAGCGATACTTCAAATTGATTATCTGTATTGCCTTAATTTAAGAGTTTTAGCATTGGAAAAAGCACAAGGAAAAAAAATGTCTGTTCTCACTTCATTGGCTTTCTGTCCAAGCTGTTTTTCTTTGATGTTCAGTAACACTAGCAGACACACACACAGAAAGAGATGGTGCCCTAAGTCATATCCGCCCACACTTGTGCTTATAATAAACTACTGCTCCTAGCATGTGCAGGAAATGGTTAAAACATAACAAAATAAAACCTTCTAAAGGCATGGAGTACATAGGAAACAGCATCGTTTATTCATGAACTTGATGTACTGTGGTTGCGAGAATGAGACATGTTGAGGCTGGTGTTATGATTAACATGCTAGCTCATCCCTAAAGAACAAAACTGCAATCGTTGACATTATAGATGCTCAAATGTTGCATGGTTTCTAAACATTAATAATACAATACATTTATGGCACAAACATGAGCATGTGCATTATGTTATCTTCTCAGAAAATGTGAATATATACAGTAGATCGGATTTGCACTTTAATACAAGGATTTGTTTCAATAAGTGTTCTTTAGTCAAGTAGATCCATCTATTGCTCAAGTATACATGTAAAGGATCACGTTTAAGTGAATAAAGACTTAAACCCTTCTGGCTAGCTATTATCTAATTCTAAATAAATATAATCTAAAGAACATGATGTCTATAATGTTCTGATGTACAAAAACATTTTGCATATCATCTGTTAAGTTAGATAATGGTGACATAATGTTGTCATAAGTTAGTGTAGGATTCAGAATTGTATTTGAAATTTTGGTCATTAAATGGGGTTCTTCCACTTCTATGCCATTTCACACTTTGCCACAGTTGGATTTTGTTTTGTTTGCTTAGGATTCACTGTTGGACTGGGACTATACAAAAAAATAAAAAAGCCATTACCAAACCAAACATCAATAATTAGTCTGTTACTTAATAAACAAGTTGAAGCAGAGTAAATACTTTTAAAGTCACATTTTATGCCCTTTTAGCGCCCGCCGAACACTTTGTCTATCTTTGGCACATCTGAGGCAATCCCCATGGTGCGCCAAAGTCCCCTTGCACCCCCATGCAACATCAGAAAGCCCAAAAATGAAATAATAAACAGAGCATAACACGGCAACCAATATCCCATCAAAGGCGCGGCTGAGTATATTAATATCGACACTGAATGGTAAATGAGGCACTTAGACATACAAATCGCGTTGGCGCATTAGCATAAAAACAAGATTAGCATATGCACTGACAGGCAAGGGAGATGTTTGGTTTGCTTTTTTCCCCATTCTAGATTTTAAGGATGGAGTTGGGAGGCAAGATTGACTGATTCCACTTTTATGTTGAAAGGCACATAGATTCACATGGGGCACGTCAAAATTAGGCCAGCTTCAATCAGGGAAAAAAAAGGTTGGTATGATTTTTGTGCTATGCCTGGTTATTGGATGCCATGTGTCTGTCAGTGTGCTTCAGGGCAACTGTGGCTTGAGAGGCAGCATACCATGAATAGCCCAAACCCTTTCAAAGTTTGCATACACAAAGTTATAAATTCGGGAATGGAGGAAAGTGCAGGCAAGACCACAATATTTTTCAATGGATAAAACTAGACTAGATTCTAAAATTATTTTTAATTTGTGTGGCCTGGAATGACGAGAGTTAGTTACAATGATATAAGACAATGGGTCTATTTTGAGCTATATACAGAAGGAATTCAAGGGCAAGATTGCTGATTGTGGCAGTAGCTCGGGTGGTAGAGAAGGCCACCCACTAATCAGAAGGTTGGTGGTTATATCCCTGTTCCAAAAATGCATTTTTGCATTTTACTGTCTGAATTTATTAATTTGAATGTTTGGGGATGGTTGGAGAGGCTGTGGAATGCTATTTTGTCAGGAACAGCAGTATACAAAGATAGACAGTGAGTGCATACATAATGGACTTAGGGCTTTTACTTATTTGAGTATTAATATTTTGAAGCAACAGATTTTCAGTATTTCTGCACTTCTATTTCTGCACCCAATAACTAAACAACTGATATTTAGATGTATGCACAAAGAGAGACAGAAAGAGGAGAGCCATTACTGCACTTCAGCTGCAATCAGAGCAATCAAACCTAAACAGGACCTTTCATCGAGCAAGCATTAACACTTGTAATCAAACACTAGCCAAATTAGTCAGGTGTTTGGTGCCAAGGTTTATTCCAGGACATGTTTACAGACGCTATAGTTAGCTTCTTGTAGCAATGAGTCGTTCCTTTTCTGAGAGGATCCAAAAAACACATATAATGATAAAAAACCCAATCATTAAATTGGCATAAGAAAGAAAGCTGAAAGAGCAGAGGGAGCTAAAGATAGCATGTCGGAGCTGTGGCGAGTTTAATAGCCCTGCTGACATTGAGCCGAGGTGTTATCGTCTGCCTGTGTCTGTCTCGCTCTCAGCTGGCCACAAGTGCGAATTGAAATGACAAGATGACATTTCCATTCTGTGCAGTTTTTCCACCCAAAAACAGAGTCAGGCATGTTTGCGGGCTCTGTATACTGTATGCATATATTTCACAATGCCATTTGTGTTCACCTCAGTGTAAACAGATTTGACATTGACATCCTTCGCTGTGCGCCAAAGATTACAAACAAAAATACAAAAATGAGTATGTGCTTGAATGCTTGTTGTACAAACCCGGTTCCATTAAAAAAGTTAGGAACATTAGGTAAAATTATATAAAAATCCAATGCAAGGACTTGGAAATATTAGACAGTAGAATATAGACAGTAGAATATGAATGTATGATTTTGACATTTACACATTTTCATTTTGTGTAGCAACAACACATCTGAAATAAAGTTTGAAAATACTTCAACAAGGCATTTTTTTACCATAGCCAGTTTTCGATTTCTGGTGGTTTCAGGACAGGGTGCAGTTTAGCTCAGTCAGTAGAGCATGTGGCCCATTTAAAAGAGCATACAGTGCTCATCTCTGCGTTGTGAGTTCAAATCTGGCTCACAATAGTTTGCCGAATGTCACTCCCCACTTTTCTCCCTGATTCAATGTACTGTCTGATCAAACAAAGCCTAAAATGGCCAAAAATATCTTTAAAAAAAGGTTCAGTACTAAAGGCCTGTATATGCTAACAATCTAATAAACTAGCGGCTGCTGGGGCATTTTTCAACTGGGTTCAAAAAGATCAGAAAACTCCCATTGTTTTAATTATTTCATATGTTATGTCAGGCTTGAGTTTCTTAACTCATATATTACAATAGAAATCCCACAGACACTTCACACACCTGAGCTGATAATTCCGGTTTCCCCTGGACAGGTGGCAGTGTTGTTGCACATGCGTGTTTCTCTCAGAGCTCCACTGCACAGAGTCCCATAAGGAGACGAAACACAGGAGCGCGTCCGCACCTGCCAGCCCTGTCCACAAGTCAGAGAGCACACACTCCACTGTGACCACTCCTCTGCTGCTGGGTCACCTGCAGAATACAGACAAGAGCTTCATGTCAAGTTATATAGAGAGAAAAAACACTGCAACTAAAAGGAAGTACAAATGAAATCGGAAACCTTCCTTTTGGCTGCTCCTTTTTACCAAATAATATGACTCGGTTTAACCCTTTCATCTGCATCCCCGTCTACTACAGCAGATAACTTCTTGTCTGCTTTTATTTCCAAAATATTTAACATGAGCTTTCCTTCTGATGTGCTCATTCATGACACTATCTAGCCTTGTCCAAAGATATAAAAAAAATAATATTCTTCCAAAATTAACATTTTAAATTAAAATCTGAAAACCAGTGAATATCAAAATGAGACTGGGAAAGATATTTCTACTAGATTGGTTTTTGTAACATATAATTATCTTGCCAGACCCATTTATTTTGAAAAGTGAGAGTTATAATTGACAAATTGACAAGTTTTTTTTTTCTCTGTGAAAATCTTGCCCTTTTCCAATAATTTAAAACATAAAATATAAATGCATTGATCAATCAATACATATAGCAAACAAACATTCTAGACACATACTGCTGAATGCCCGAAGTACATGTTACAAGAGAACAATACATCTCTAATTTAATTAAAAGCTCCTTGAATATTCATAACAGCTAAACCCTATATGGTTGGTGTGCTCTAAGCTGATGGAATAATAACCCATATGAATTATGAGGTTAGCGCTAAAGGGGCCTGTGTGATCAAACGCACTGTAAGGAAGTGTCTGTGTGCTTGTATGATGGTTTTGGGGCACGGGTGAAGACTATATTCCACAGTCTTACTGCTTCCTCTTGGCCTTGAAAGACAAAACACCAGTGCAGTCATGTACATCCCCAGTACATCCAAATAGTTTCTGAATGCCGTGTCCTTTGATGGAGGCGTCGTCACACGGCGAAGGAGGAAATCAAATTAATTGCATGTCCGTTAATCGCATTACATCTTCATTAACATGCTCTGAGTCAAGGCTTAAGCTTGTCACCAATGCCTGCAGGAGTCAAGGAAGCAAGGGGAGGGGACAGAGGAGACGAGGGAAGATAGAGCCAGGGGTTTTCCTCGCGGTGGGGACTCCCTTCTCCACATAGCCTGCTGCTACTGTACTGTATTTAAACCTATGAGTAAGAAGCCATGCAATGTCATGTATGCAGTCTGTTCTCTACAAATTATCTACATGGTGTATTCTCCATCCTATATCTTTAATGCCTTTTTACATTAACTATTCCGACATTTTTCCCTAGGATACATTATGGATGATTTGAAAGCCACACACAAGTGCAAAATCACGCACTCTGAAGGTCATACATGCTAACAACTGTAACAATACTGCTTGCAGATGACATTGAACAATTATGTAATTTGACAAATTTTATACACATACAATATTTGCCCCTATCCTATTGAAAATTAATGATTCTATGTCTCTCTTTCACATATACCAGACCATGTGAGAATGATCCCTATAGCTTTGGCTTTTCGGTTTTATAGGCAAGGCTTTTAATAAATAATCTAGCTTATAGCTGTGTGCTATATGAAACAAATAACATACCACATAAATCAAGCACTTCATTACCACACATCCCACATATGACCTAACATTGTAAATCAACAGTTAAATCTCACAAGTC
>JAVQKG010032193.1:0-14227 GCA_036025885.1 Hypseleotris bucephala
TGTTTACTGCACAATGTCCAAACTGTAGACAAAAACCTACAATTAACGAGTCATCATTAGTCTAGTACCACAATTATATTCTATATGTCTAGTTGTACGCATGTGTCAGAACTGTTATACTACATAATACAAGACTGCTCCAAGCATGTCAAACATTACAAATTCAAAGGCAGGAGAAAAGGTCAGGACAAACATAAATCCTAGAGGTTATTTATGAAGAGGCACTGTTATTGACATGTGCTCATTGTTTAATGTGACTTTGCCTTTGTTTGTGAGTCAAGCTAAGCTTTGCCATCAGTGGGATCTGCACTGCATCTCATCAGTATTCAGAGGCAGTGTGTCCTGCTTCCATCAGACGCCTCAGCCCAGCCTCTGCACGTGTGTGTTCATGTGCAAGACTGTGCACACTCCTGGCATTCAGGATCTAAAAATCACTTCTAAAAAAAGTAAAAAAAGTTTAGTGTCATGATGACTGCAATAATGCCTGGAAGCAGCAGAAGTGGTCTAGCTGTAATTTGGAAAAGAAGAATATTTTGAACTAAGACATTTAGCAGAGGCAATACTTAGAATTTGTTTTTCTGCACATTTCATACACCAAAAACACAGTAGATAATTGTATTTAAATCTCTTGTCTGAATATTATATAACAAACCCAAATAAAGTTTGTTTGAGAACATTGCGAGCAGAACTGCATGCAAATATACATATGCAAATGACAAGAGCAGCTCAGCACTGTGCTAAATCTGGAAGCCCTGACTGCAAGTGCAATTAGATACATTACAAAATGGTTTTTAACAAGACAAGGTTTACCCCAACTATACTATATAAAATTTAGCAAATATAAAAAAAATATATACTATTATATACTTTCATCAATATTTTTTACTCCTAGAAACTCCTTGAAACAATATTTGGTTGTTACTTTTTACTTCTACTTGAGTACCTGGCCCATAGACCAAAGTTAGTGGAATAGGCTTAAGACACACAAACACTAAAAAGAAACAAACAGGTCAGTAAATACTACTTTGTCTATATTGCCCATTTGCAGTCTATATACGGTGATACAAGTTTTTATTTTATATTGTACAGGAACTAAATTTGCCAGTCAAAGAAACAATTACAAACTATCACAAAACTCAAACACTAAACAGATAATCAATGTTAACAATTTCACTCAGTTAACAACAGCTCAGATCAGTGCACAATACGGTATTGTGCTCTGGCTTTTCCCATAAACAGGGTTCACACAATGACAGAACCAAAAGAGGCTTGTCACACATGCAGCAGCAGAACCGCAGACCTGTGTAATTACAATCAATAATTCATTTTACCCTTTTCTGCCACCGTTCCATTCAAACGACCCTTTGCGCACTATCCAGACAACTTCCAAATCTCTTTAGGGTTGCGGTAATTGGACTGGGATTTTTTTTCTTTCCACTTCTCTCTCTTTGCACCTAACCAGAATCTCATCAGCTGTTCATGTACAAGGGACCGCGATTGTTCTGGGGGTAATTGTCTTCACCTGCCATGTGAGTGTTTCGTGCTGCCCTTTCTCAAGTGTTGGCATTGTTCATTTGGGTTGATTCAGTTTAGAATGGCACTAGTTTTTTGGGAACTGAGAGTATGGGAGCCAGATATCAGCAATGTCATGGTATTTGTCCCACATGCTTTATTATGAATTGTATTAGAGATCTCAGCTCAAATGCTTCCAATCAGTAAATGGAGGAGCAATAAGACTTTAGATTTCCATGTGTACTGGCTGGAATAATTATAGGACTTCTCCGGTTTCCTCTTCGGGGCGGTGGGTTTAATCACCGTCAAGCCAAGAGCCGCCCATTGCGTCGCCCGTGTTCGCTCAAATTCACTCTGTTCTTTCTATCATTGCTATCAGCGCATTTGAGTGAAGGTAATTACACCCTGCTGCACGAGTAATGGACTTGAATTGCACATGTTCAAATATGTGCTTCTCCCTCCTGTCCTGATATATGCTGCAATTTTTAGACCAATCAAGTACTTTTAAAAATGCCAATACCTCCTCTCCACCCAGGAGGTAATGTTTTCGCTAGCGTTTGCATGTGTGCGTGTCTGTTAGCAACTTCATGCAAAAATGCAGATTTGGATGAATTTTCAGGGAAGGTCAAGACTGACACAAGGTGATTAGATTTTGGGACTGATCCCACGTCTTGTCTCTGCTGGCTCGGTGGTGAGACATTGCCCCCATCCAGCCTTATGAAATCTGACACCTGCCCTTTAGGCTGTGGTACAGTCACAGCAAAGGAAGACTGTCCTGTTGTCGTTCTAATGAACAAAAATCATGCTAGAACCGTTTATTTTAGGAGTGCATATAGGGGAAAATAGCTAACCTGGGAGGAGGTCTCCACTCTCTGAGTGCCTTTTAGTAGAACAAAAATTGATTCCTGTATTGACATATGGCTTCTGTCATTTCTGTCACCACTATAGCAGTCTTAAGTAGTATCTTTATCATTATCGATCAATGTTCATACAACTAGAAAAATCACTCAACTCAGCTGTCACATGACACCCACTCAACAATTCAGACATCCATGTCACGTTAAAGTCAAGCAACAAATCACAATGAGTGTCACGCTGAAGATTGCTCGGGGACATTGTTGAGATCATAGCTACCTAAACAAGCTTTGGTCTGCACATATACGAACACTGCAGCTGTACATTTCTATCTGTGGGTGTCACTCACCGAGACAGAGACATTGGTGGTTGTGAATGGCTTCTCTGTGACTCTGGCGGTCCCATCTCCCTGCCTGGGATTTAATGTGACACTTATAGCTATTGCATGGCTTAGCCCCCAGACAGCAGGGAACCACGCCTGAATGGAAATGAGATTGTCATCTGTCAACTACACCCATCAAACTGCTGCAAGACTGACAAAGAAAGTGAGAGAAAGATCCATCTGGATACTGTAATACAAAAGGAGCAGGAAGTGCCCTGTGGTTTCCTCATATAGCCCACCTCATTATTAAAAGCCTTTTCTGAAAACAGTATTACGAGCATGGCTCACAGGGCACCAAATATAAATGCAGGCCGACATGATTCACCATTTAATATCATGCTAGTCAGGAGCGTTTTAAATATCAACTAAATGATGCGACAAAATGGCAGAGCATAGAGGCACAGAATGCAAGCGAGAGGGTTGGAAAGGATTTTGAAGTTAAATATATTTGACCTCTAAAAATAAACCACACAGGCAGAAATTATGTACCTAGATATAAAATAAAGCCCCGTAGTACAGACAGAGCAACATTTTCTTTCAATTGACTGTGGGTCAGCATACAGAACATGAACTCAAACAATAAGTTGAATTATTGCTGACTTTGGGTTTTGAAGATTCAGAGGAGGTAGGAATGTGTGCACTAAGGACACATAAAGCAGTGTTCTAATATTATTTCACTTGACAGTGGTAAAGAACAATAATAATATTCATGCTGCATAGTGAGGTAAGGTCAAGCAGTAAAATTATCTCAAGTGCAGGAAGTCACTTGACCTCAATTCCACAGGCCACACTGTAGACAAGAGGCCCTTAAAATAAGCAGACGCTATTGCAATGCAGTGCTGATCCCTTATACAATCATTACAAAGAAGTCTATTTTGGGTTTATTGTCACCAGGGGCATACTATGATTAATATGTTATTACTACATTTTAGTTGGCTATAATGAGGTGTTTCAGTATGTCATAATACTACACGCATATGTTTTATTTATAAATGTTTACCAGTAGCAGCAGTGGCTCAGCTGGTAAAGCGGTGCCCACTAACCAAAAGAACAGCTGCTCGATTGTGTCCATGGACACCTCATCCACCATGTGTGCTTAAATAAATTATATGCATTAACGGAGTATAACTAGTGACTAAAAACAAACTTTAAATTAGAATATTTTAGCTACTTCATAAAATGTAATAAAATTATCCAAACAAAAAATTGTCTAACTTAAATGTAGCATTAAAGATTGGAGATTAAAGCCTCAGAGCGTATGTGAAGGCTTGTGCAAGGTGATACCTGCAGGGAGCCAGAGCTGAAATCAAATTAACATCACAATAAATCAGCGATGGAGAGACAGCGGTCGCACTAAAAGGTGAGGGAAAGAGGCCATGGATTTTCTGCCAGGGTGGCCACTCGCCGTCAGTCACACTGTTGGTGAGGGGCTGCAAACTAACAGCAACATCCCAAAGTCACATGCATCGATGAACATTTGAAAGCTGTGCACACATGAATTAACAACTTGTATGCAACAAAGACATACACACACTTTTGGTCATGTATCGATTAGATAAAAATAAGAAATCATTGACTGTGGCCCAAGCTGAGGTATGTCGACAGCATAGTGATCAATATTGATGTCCCGGGCTACAGTGAGAGTGGAGCTTGCTAATACAAAGTAGGTGCCTTGAATTACATTATAGCCGCACACACATACACAAACACACCAGTTGGTAATTAGTCAGCCTGACAGAACATCCCATGGCAAGTGAGGACAACTACAGCTGAATTAGACCAGGGATGCTTCCTGCACACAGTTGTATACTCCTCACAGTCACAAGGGAGGGCCTGTGCACACTATGAGGGCCTAATTAAGACAGGGATAATTGAGAATTGGAAAAGGGGGGTCAGTGAATGTGTGTGCATGGCAAAGTTTATTTCAAAGAGATGTTTGATTACTCCAAATAACCAGTGTAGAAACCCCAACAGTGGACTCATTCAGGAGTCACCATAAAGGTTGAAAGTATGCAACAAAACAACACGTGCACAGGGACGCAAAGGTGTTGTGCACAATAAATAGATATGCCATATTTAGCAGCAGAGAGGCAGCCTAGAGGACACAGGGAGAGGAAGTGGGATGGAGGAGGGGGAACACCAGATGAAAAATGAGGCTTTGTTGCAGACAGGCTTAGACGGCACCGCACACTCCCAACACAGCAGAGCCTTGGGGATACACACAGAATTTTGGGTAATGCGGTCCGACGTGCCACAGCTCAGTGGCCCCCTGAATGGCTGCTCTGATTGGACTGGCGAGTTCGCAGGAGGGATGGGTCATGACAGAGGTTTCTGATTGGCTGTTGTGCTCCTGGATGCAGCCCGTGAGAGGCTATATAAGTCCGTCCTCACTTTAAGGTCGAACACCAACTAAAAAAATGACACAGGTAGTGAAGATTTACTAACAGTGGGGCAGTATATTATTTGTTGTCTATAAAAAGTCATTTTTGTAGAGAAAGCTAGTAAGATAGGATTCTAGCAAAATTTGTTCAAATCAATGCATGTTCAAATGTTTGTCATCAGTGGCAGTGTATATAGGTGGCCATTTGTTTGCCATATAATAATCCATGGAGGTTATGTGCAGGCTCATTCTTTGTTTCTTTTCCTCTGCTCTGTGCTGAGGTCTGGATATGCTTTGATCCAGTAGATTTATAGGAATCTCTGCAGATTTCTGCAAAATCCTCAGAAATACCTAATGTATAACCAGCAGCCACAGAATAATATTAGTTTAATGTAAGGCATGATTAATTGAGAAGCAGAGAGGCAGTGTGTCCTCATTTTCTGATGCACATACAGTATGTCTTAGAAGTTAAAAGTGACTGTCCTTTAGATGCAGTGTCATGTAACATCCATTAGCTAATATATTAATCACCATAAAGATGACTGGACTAAAATTAGACGTTTGCCTCAGTGCATGTCTGATTTTGTGTTTCACTTTAACAGTGTGAATCTGAGGTCATATCTCTGATCTGATCCTGCAGCAGAAATAGGTGCTAGGGGAAGTATTAGGGCTATCCCTCTCCTCTTCTCATATTAAGACTGCCTGTGCCTCCATTCGTCCCCACTTCACACATATGAATGGTGCTTTTATGGATGAGCTGCCTAATGAAGGGTCTATCTTCTGTGATTAACATTTTTGCAGTCCTGGGAATTGTCTATGGGTTCAATTATCACTCAGGAGCCCACCTATTGTTCAGGTGGCATTCGCCTGTTAAGTGGAGGTTTATACGTTCAACATTTTGCATTAGTGCACATCAATTATGCAGGTGGAGGCAATTACATATTTATGTATTCTGATAATTACATTTTTAATATAGCAGATGTCAGCTTCATTCACAGAAGTTAATGAAAATGAATGACAGCAATTTTAGACATGGGAGTTCACAAGAGCACTGGAAATATGTTGAGAGCCTCAGTGAGTTTGAGCTGAAATCAAGGCTCGTTTATTGATTAGGATAAGTTCAATTACAAAAGACTATTTCAGTGTAGCAAAAAGAAGCCATACGTCAATGAGAAGTTACACTCGTTTTATAAAAATTTCTTGTTATGCTTTCAAATATGTAGTTCTTATGGTTTATTAAAACAATGCCTTTTCTCTTCTCATTCACTGAGGTAGGATGGTTTGTGTGCAGTTTTACATAGGATATCTACATATAAAGCAGTACTAGCTATATAACTAGCTACCAGGCTACCAAACAAAGCAAGCCATGGCAAAATAATAATTTAAACCTAATCAATAAAGTAATATCCTTCTTCTAGTGACATCTGAAACGAGATTCACCTTTGTGGCATCTCTAAAGGAAACACAGAATTGACAATAATTTCATCTTTATGTTTATTTTTTCAGTGAAATGTCCCATGTACTGTTCACTTATTTGCAAGAGTCATCATCACTGCATTGCCTCAAGCAGAATTACTCAAATCTAATGTGATGGTCACGTTTTTATAGATATGTTTCAGCCACATCATCCCACGTCACTATAGCCTCTGTACACTGCACAACTATGACAGGACTGAACTTGCCAAAATGCCTTATCATCACTAATCAAGTTTGTTTTGTTTTTTTACCTCAAGGCTTATGAAGTATTTGTTGTCCATTAGATTGGTGGTTTGAAAACAGGATAGTTGTAATCAGAAAATATACTTGTGAGATCCACTCTATATGTAGATTTCATGAAGCCTTTGACAAGTGAAGGGGGTAAGCCATCGGAAAATAACCTCAACTATGATAGTATAAAAAACACAAGAGGACTTCAGTTCCACTTACCCCAATGACAGATGATTCGGCTGCGGCAATAACTGTCTAACCTTGAAAAGTTTGTTTTTCTGTAGGTAAAATTCGTCTCATTTCTGTTGTTTCTATACAAAAACCTAAACCTGCTACTTTCTGAAATTGCATATATTGGGAATGTTGACTGAAGGTTATCCCAGCCATGATTATGACACTGAGCTACTACTCACATATTTTGTTAGTATGGTATAATTAGAACTATACAAATGAACTATATGGAATACGACAGCAGAGCTAAACACAATGCTAACTAATCTGCCATTGTGCCCAAAGGACCCAGATTTTTACTTTGACATTGGTATTTGATTTCCTTTTAAAGTCAATAATGTATAGTTGTATTGTTGTATAGTTGTATAGTTGTTAGGGTTGATGATACATTAGTATGCAAATGTTTCAGGCAGGTTTGAAGACACGCTGATAGCTTTACATTTTTAAATAACCTGAATCATCTAAATCCAGTAATGTGACCACAGCCTGACTTCTTTTTGAAGGGCAGGTATGTTTTTCCAAAGATTTCACTTGGAAGGCAGCTAACATCTTCTCTTTGTGATCATATAAAACAAACAGAAGTTACTGGTGAACAGAATTCAAGACAAAGGGTGGATTGTGTTGGTTATAGATGTCTTGCCCATTTTGACATTTGTGATTCAACACCAACAACACTTAAATAATAAGTAAAAAAAAAAATTTCAAAAATGCCCCGGTTGCGGTTCAGCTCAGTTGGTAGAGCGTGCGGTCCATACGCAAAGTCTACACTGGCGTTGTGAGTTCAAATCTGGCTCACGACAGTTTGGAGGGTCACTCTCCACTTTTCTCCCTGATTTCCTGTCAATCTACTGTCCTGTCAAATAAAGCCAGAAAAGCCAAAAAATATATTTAAAAAACAAATTAAATATGCCCATAACATATGCACAATATCACTATCACATTACTTTCAGTGTTTCTAAACTGTCTCCATCATGTTTATACAGGCTCTATGGTGACTCCACTGTCACCTGTTGCTTGGCGACTCCGTATCCCCAAAATAGCCACTTTAAGACTGGCATAAAGACACTGCCAATGTTCCATGTGGTTTGTGTTAATTGAAAAGTGCAACGAAGCTGTTTGTTTTCCTGACTCTGTGTAGAGACTTAATTGTTTTTCAGCTCTGGACTTTGAAAGGTAAGAGGCTTATCTTGTCATACAAATATTATGTGCGACACTGGCTATTGTGTTACATATTAGTCTGTCCCAGAGTGACAGCCCAATTATTGCTTAAAAGCAGCACCTTGGACTATTTTCTAATTATATGCGACAAGAAGGCTGTCAGATCAACACAATAATACATAGACAAGTTATCACTGTGCTACTAATACTGCAAGTGAAAGCCTCCACACCCCCCATCACACCATGTCACCATCAGCAGCTGAAGTTCATCATGTACAGAACTGTGCAAATGTTTCAGGCAAGTGTTAAGAAATGCATTCAAAACTTTTTCCATTTTCTCAACAGTGACATGCCCTTTGATTTATTTAATGTTTGAAACAGTTGGACCACTAGTGTGACTGTGGAGTGAATGAGTAATGCAGTAATTGGAAAGCGTCTTTGGGTATATAGAAAAGTGCTATATAAGTATTGTGCATTATTATTATTCTAATTATGGCCAGCAATATCTTAAAAGATCCTCAATTCTAATTGCAACATACAAATCTTTGTAAGACACCCAGTTTCTTAGTCTTTTCACTGTTTTCACTGCTCTTGTCCCACAGTCCTTTGACACACAATCTTTTTTAAGGAACACTGTGTTGGTTTACTCCACTGGGGGGAAACAACCAGGAACATGATGGATGAGCTGAGCCAGAGCGTGCCATTTCCCAAATCACGTCCTGAGGATCTTAAAAGCAAAGGGGGATGAAAACAGGATCGGGTTTTCACTGGTATCAATCTGCCTGCCGTCTGGCCCTGACGGATGGCCCGAACCACTATCCATAATTACCTTCTTGTTAACATAGAAAAGAGCCACACAGGGGACCAATGGAGAACGTTCCTACAGTCACGGTGGCTTTTCCGGTCCCGATTGAATCTCATCCTTGGTCTATACAGCAGTGAGATGTTTCCCTTGTGTCCTGTTCTGTGGGATAGGCATCAGTCATCAAACTTTGGCTGAGGGACAACCTTGCTGTGGTCAATGTAATGGAGTGTGGGCTGTATACAGATTGATGCTGGTGTGTTGATTAATGCTAGCGTACACCCGCCCAGGCTAGTGGAGGCCTGACAGTTTTATTGATAAATTAAACACATGGCCTCATGAAAAGCATAAATCTCATAAACTTCTTGCCACACCTTCAGCATTCTTTTAAGCTAATCTGGAGCCATGGTTTCATGAAATGTTGACATGAAAGTAGTTAAGTGTGTCTCATTTGTGTGTGGAAATATGACAGCTTCTGAAAATTGCTGGATCAAACCCAGACCTCCTTGATTAACAAGAAAGTTAATCACTCCACCACATGTGCTAAATTTGTAATACATTATTCTGGTGCAAACTACTGGTGCCATGAATCACTATAGTGTGACTTTATGCTGAATCTACAGTCAATATTTTAACCACACCGCTGTGTTGGTATAATAGGCAGTGGATCCAAGTGAATTTAATGCCAAGCACCATTAAAGTCAAAGTTTAAACAGTAAAAACAGGTTAGGTCTACCGCAGCAGATTAGTGGCAGAACTGCCAATATAGGTCAAAGAGACCCAGCGTGGTTATTTGATCTCACTTATTAAAGTTGATGAAATAAGCCGACTCGAGCAAGAGGGCAAGAAATTGTAAACCACAGAGCCAGACCAAGTTCGTCAGGGATCCAACCAGTAAAAGGGGAGGGGTGTCAAAGGCAATTAAATTGCCAGTAACAGCACAAAGATAGTGTCCACACCCTACACACACAAACACTCTCCAGCCAGACAGAAAGATGCACTTCTGAAGACTGGTTAGAGGAAACTTTTAATGAACAAAAACCTGGCTGAGGTGCTTTCTGAATTATCTCATGGTCGATAAGTACCTTGCAGTGCAAATGGCAGCGTGATGTGTTCTGGTCAGATAAACAGCGTCTTTTCAAAAGAGAAACAGAGGAGGGGCACTGACACTCCACAAGAGATTAGCAGGGCCTCTTTTCAGGGCTTGTCAGGCCCATTGGACACAAATCGAAAACTGCGAAGAAGAGATTTCAGAAGTGGCACAAGAGTCAGGAAAATATCTCATCTCATTGATATTTTCAAGACCATCCATTCAAACCTCAAACCTGTCATAGTTATAAAACCATTAAAAAAACAGAAGCCAACATTTAGTCTATGTTCTGTATGCAAACTGTGTTGTATTGAGCAATACAAGTAAGCACTTTTATGTAAATTGTGTTCTTGTTCAGAAGATTTGTAACTGTATGTATTGAAAAATGGCTGTGAAGCACAGTAGCTTGCTGGCTGATTTATGACTATCTAATATGCATGAGCTCTTAGCAAGTATGTGGATGTATGGATATTCAGCATTGTGATTTGCAACCTCTTATCCTGACAACAGAAATAGTGCAAATAAAATTAAAGTATTGGGTGTAGTGCAATAGTTTCCATGTCATTTTTGTTCAGTTTTCACACTAAATCCACTCTCCTTAACTTCTACATGTTTTTTGCCATTTAGCATTTAATCTCTTTTGAGTTTCATACATTCACACACCACTTTGACCAACAAGAAATTCAAGTCAGGTTCCTTTCATGAGGCTCATTCCTGACCCAAATAAAGAGGATTTGTGTTTGGGGATCAAAGCTTATGGCCCCTTGACCTGGTACCACTGCTCTCACAATCTCTGTTTGATATCCTCTGATCAATTAAAAGCTCTCATGGGACCCTCAGCCATTGCAAAGGTTGTGGACATCAAAGGTATGATGATTGATTTGTTGTTGCCCAGCTGCACAAAGCAAACGAAGAAGCTTGATGGATTTACTAGTGTCACAACCTACACCAGAACTAAACAGCATGTTTTAACAGCAGAGCTACAAGATAGCAGATCAACACAGACCACCTACTGTATATTTGTTTATAAAACTTATTTCACAAAGCATTTAGGGTACTGGTGGCTTGAGTGCAGCGCAGTTTATAACCTAGCAGTCTAGCATCAGGTAAATAAATACATTTATAGTGAAAATATTGAGTACGTTTTGTTATTAACTGCCATTGTTGTTCACAGGAAAGCCACAGGAAATGTATAAGCCAAGAAAATAGCTTTTATTGTTTTCCAGCATGAAAGAAAAACTGCTTAACTTTTGATTCTGATGTGAAAAAAGGCAACAGATGACACAGTCTACAGTATGAAAAAGTGTCTGACTTTTGCAACTGTGGATTGCAATAGTTAGTTTGTGCAATATTCTGTCTTCAATAGTCAGAATTAACAATTGTTTATTATTGATTGATTTATGAAAAATAATTATACTATGAAAAACCAACATGAGATGTCTCAAGGTGAAGGATGAATGTAACTTTTCCAGTCTGTCAGTGTCCCTGCAGGAGTCAATCTGCATGTTCTGCAGCATGTGACTTTAAATCAGGCCTGCCTTCATTTACTGCATTGCAGATGAGAAGTCAAGTCATTAGAGCCACCAGTCACACACTTCATTGACCCCTGCAGTAATAATGAGATCTACCTGTTCACATAATGGGCCTGCTTCCATGGGGAGCACAGGAGTGGTCAAAACACTGCAAGACCAGTGGAATAATTGTGCTTGTCTGAGTGCCATTGCACAGACTCCAGGATTCTTAGTGGCCTTTCACATTTTTGTTGACCTGTGAAGGTGGATGTTTTAATGACCTCTTATAAGCAGGGGGTGTACTCTGGAGTTAATTTGGTAAATGGGATGCACCCTTAATTGAGCTGAGCTCTGCACATTAAGTCAAGTGTGATACACACTGATAACTGAAGGTAGAAGCGTCTCGAAGTCTCACTTTGAAAATGTTAATGATCTGATAATTATATTTAAGTGCATTATCATCTCCAGGTTCCTGAGGTGATCTAGTGGATAGTTTACAGGACTAAAATTATATTTTTGAAAACAAGTGTTTATAGAAAAGTTAAAATCACGTAAACGACTGATCTGTGATTCCTCTTGTTTTTATTTGCTGTAAGAACAGCACTTGTCCTCAGCAACAGTAAACATAAAGCCTGACAGGCAGGATTTGCAATTTGACCAAACAAACGTCTCCCTTCACATAATGCCTGTTAGGTCCAATCAATGCCAACAAACTGACATCGTCAGATGAATCGGTCGGAAAATCCCTCCGCCTGGAGAAACAGCGAGTGCAGAGCATTCCTAAGGAGCTCTTCGTCATAATGATCTGAGCACATGTCAGTAACAGATGATATGCAAACATAAGATCATTTGCTGGAGCATATCATGCATGAAATATACTCTTTTTCTCAATGGCAGAAAATTAGAATAGTATATATTTATTTCCAATGGATTAATTATTTAAAAAAGAGAGACATTAATGGCATGCATGTTCAATAAAATTTCATATACGTTTGATCAGAGAAAAGCCCTGTTTTTGCAGTAAAATGAACAACACATTCAGTTAAATTTTCACTGGAAATGTGGCTATGATATGCCTTCTAATCTAAACTCAATGATAATTTTGTCCATTGAAATGTCACCACCTTAGATTTCATTTGTGTGCATGAAACTCCCATTTTAACTAAAGCTGTGATTTCACCACTTGGCTCTGTCCAACAGTGTGAAAGACATCCAAGAGTCCTTCAGATGAGAGGTAGCGCAGCCTCTGTGGATTATTGGGTCAAGGGGAGCTGGGCACAGCAGGGCCGTATGAGCTCAGTGGGAAGAGAGCTGGGTACGAGACAAGGTCAGACACAGGGCACATTTTGATGAAGACCTCTCTGTTGCTGCTGATTTGGGATATTCTCCTGCTGTCAGCAGATTTAAACACAGAGGTTAGAGCTATTGGTCAGGGCCAGAGAGCAGCATGATCTGCAACTATAGCGGCAACATCCTAAACTAGTAGGTTGAAGGTGAAAAATTGATATAAATGTCTATGTAGCATTTTAGTCTATTAATAAAAATGTATAATAATAAAGTATAATAATAAACAAACAATAAAACAATTCATATCCCTAATTTTGTATTTACTAAACATTGATTAAAATGTCAGTTCATATAATCCCATAAAAGTGAATTGTGTATTTGTCGAGAGTTACAAAAAAAAAGAAAAGAAACAAAACTTTTAATTTAAAAAAAATCAAACCAAATCAAGGAGTTAAAATCAGAGTAGATTGCCTTTAAGAAAATACTCAGGTATGACCAAGAGTAGAGACTTGGAAGGTCAGAGCTGAGCTTTAAGGAAAGAAACATGGCTACATCTGTTATCAGTCTAACAATTTAAAGCATGGGAAACTGAATGGCTTCAGCTGAAACTTCCAGTGGCCTATTTCTTTCAGCAGTGGCTAAACAAAGGTAAGTCTGGTCACATTCTGTGCTCATTTTTATATCTAGAGCTGCTAACTTTAAAACTGTCACTTCTCTCAGAGCACCTGGCCCCAGATAAGATTATACTATGAAATCAGACTAAAACTGACTGATGGAAACAAAAATTGGGAATGACAGAGACACATGCAAAATGGTTTATGTTAACCCTAAAATTACACCCAATGTTCTAGCAAAGAATTAGAGAACAGGGATAAAAGGACACTAAGACAGATGGCAAAAAACAGTGTGACATTTTGATGAAGATGCCCACACGTTTTTTACAGTTTCAAAATGTCTCCATTGTATTTCCCAGTGGATCTTCGAGGTTAGACACGGGGACAGGTATCTGGTTCCAACTTGGGCTGTCATAGAATCGATCCTACCTAGATTACACATGAGATGCAGCCACACTTCACCATAAAGACAAGTGTCATAAATTATGGAGCAGCCAATAACTGAAGACACTTCTCTGGGGTGGATGTGCAGTGTAGCTAATAGGAGAGCTCAATGTATAGTTTAAACTGATCTAAAAGGTCACCTTGAGTCTTTTTCTCTAAAACCAAAAAATCAGGTCAGAAATCTAGGGGTAATTATGGACTCAGACTTGGATTTTAACAGTCACATTAAATCTATAATATCAGCTGCTTTTTAC